>JAVSBS010013391.1:3570-16457 GCA_033124195.1 Coracias cyanogaster
ACAAAATGATCAAAAAAAAAAAAAAAAAACCACACACACACACACAAAACTTTGAGTCTAGCTGGCAAGATCTGCCTACAAGTGATATGCAAATGACTATTTCTTGCTGGTTTATGGTGTGCAAATAATGGCCTCTTACACAAGAGCAGTAAAAAGGCAGTTATGTTTCCTGTCATGCTTTGGATCTGCATTGAAGCTTTGGACTTTCAGAAGCATAGGCTGCCTAGTGTAAATGGAGATATCTGTGTAGGTAGCAGAGGATGGGCATGGGCCTGTTGGGATTGGGGAAGTCACTGGTGTTTCCACACTATTGCTGGTCTTTGGGGTAAAGTTAAACTAGTCACTCCATGTATTGCCTCCTTTCTTCCATAAAATGGGGGTGGTAATTTCAGATGGGTTTTCTTGAGTGCTTAAATAGCAGCAAAGCAGACCCTTATATTTTTAACCATCCACATTTTCAGTCAGCTTGTTGGCCATAGCTGACACCTTTTCAGAGGTCTAATTTGGCAAAATCTTCTAGTCTGTTAGCCTGTTACTTACTGGGCTTAGTTTTCCCTTGAAGGTCTGAGTGCTGATAATGTCCCAGGGTATTTTGCAGCAGTGTAAGGGACAGCTTTGTGAAGGCTGCTGTTCCAGAAGAGTTGAGTGGTAATAGGTTTAATAGAAAAAATATTTGTTGCAGAGATGTACTGTGACACATTACTGAGTCAGGTGGAAATGCTACATGGTTGTACAGGCAACTCTGGCAGTGGCAGAGGATTCTGAAGGTAGACAGGAGGGATGGTGTGCCAAGCATAGGGGATACAGGGTGTTTGTTGAAGACTTCAACCACCAAATACATGGCACTAACGTAACTAGCAAACATGGGAGCACAGCGTTCTCAAATCTGCTTTCACAATTAAACAAGGCATACTTTAATAACTTCTTGGTGTCAAATTCTGGAAAAATTATGGTTTTCCAAGAAGCAAAAGTTTCCACTTGAGTAGCTGTGGATAGTCCATGCTTGTGTATACAATGTGTGTGCATGGTTCCCAGACAAAACAAGTCAAGAGCTCATTCTTGAAATGTCTGTGTAGTTAACACAGGCACAGGCATCACTATGGAGGGCTCTTAGGTTCTGATCACAGGAAAGAAAATCTACACTGTAAAATAAATTGTCAATACTCAAATTCAGTCCTTCAAATGTGTCTTGAGGCAAACTAAGTCATCAGTTTAAAGTCTTCTTGGCTGTTTTACAGTTGAGGAGGGAACAAAGAATTCTCTTAGGTAAAATGTTCTAAATATTCAAGGAAAACACTGGACTTCACAGTGCTTCCTAACAGAAAAGAAGATAAATTTCATTGTGTCGAAGTTGTTTTTCAATGTGGACTTGCTACAAATCCAGTTTATTAGGCGTGTGGCATGTCTCAGTCATGAAATGGCTTTCTGTATATGGGGATTTTCTTGAGAAAGCTTTGGATTATTCTTCAATCTTCCCCCATTTAGGTTAAATTTCAGTTGTAGAGTACTTGGTGATGGAGGCAAAATGTTGAAAGCTATTAGTGGAGGCAGCTGGGGACGGCTCTTGCAGTTGGAAGCCTGCTACACAGAAGGCTCTCTCTTTGGGCTGCCCTGTGTAGGGATGACATTCTGCTCTCACAAGACTTCTGCAGTGTTTTGCACTTAAGGCAGGCACGATGGCTTTGTGTAGGGAATAAGAGCCGCTGTGTTACTGCAGCGCTTGCTGACAAGGCGTTTAATGCAACCATTACCTCATGTGCCCACAGCAGTCTATATGAAAATACAATGGGGGTACTGGTGTGAGAGCTCCAGAATAATGTATGAGGCAGCAGCTACCTGCAAGACATGCTGCCTTTGCCATGGTTGCATGGAGGTACTGAGGGGAAACTCATTTTTGCTGATTCCCTCAGAGAAATTCACTCTGTCCATTCTTGCCTGCATGTGTCCCTGAATATGCTGTACTGGCATTGTTTTCCCACCGGATAATGAGGTGGCTTGCCTCCTTGCTCCTACCTTCTTTCAGTGAGGTTAACAAGGTCCTCAACTCCCATAAAAAACAGACTGGATACTTGAATGTAGTGTTTTCTGCACAGTTGAGAGAATGGTTTTTAAGTTGGTGTTGCCTGTGTTACAAAGTTGATCTATCCCCTACAACAAAATGTCATCAGCTGATGCTCCTGTATCCTACAAGTGCCTGCAACATGTACTGCTCAATGAGCAGCCACCCAGGTACCAGTCCAGAGCTGGGTAAGTGCTTTCATGCTGAAAAAGGAACAGAACCAGGTGCTGTTGTAGCCCTGCAGCATTCAAGCCAGAATGAACAAAATAGTAATGAATGTGCTGTGTTGAATCCTCTGAGCAGAGTGATATTGGGCCAAAGATAGAAAAACCAGACCAACAAATAAACGTTTATTCTGTCATTATTGGTGTGGTGGAGGCTTCTTACCAGCTGTTCTTCTGGACAGATCAGCAGAGACACAGTTAAAATGTCCATGGAGGACATGTATTTATGAGTGGTGTTTTTCTTGTTCCAGTGCTCTTAACAGTCGTCCTGTTGCTGCCCTACACAGAATGGCTGCAACCACCTTACAACAAAAGATGCTTAGGGTTTTGAGGGTTTTTCCCCATTTTAAGTGTTTACGAAGCCAGTTGTGACTGTTGCAAGCCCAAGGTTGAAGAGGAGTTCTACAGTTACAAAATTAGGTCCTCTTTTTGGAAGCAGTTATTTGCACCAGGAGTTTATGGGTTCATGTCAACCCATACTGTGACACAGCTATAGTGTTTTCTGAGATGGGAAAAAAATGTGCCTTTTTCCTTAGCAAAATTTTCCCTCATGCTGCTACTGTCAGCCTGCATGAGGAATCCAAAGGTTGTGCAGCAGCTGTGAAAAGGACAAGCACCAGCTACTAACAGCCTTTTCCTTTGGAAAGCTAAAAAATGCTGTTCTTTCTGCTGTCCCTACAGCTTCTGATCAGTCCCAGTTATCAGCTGCAGTTTAACAGTGAATTTCGAGTTTCCAGGCTAAATACTATCAACAGTTTTGGAATCTGAACTGACTTGCCAGCACTGCTCAGTTTCTTTATAAGGAAACAACTTTTCTCCTGACTTGGAGACATGTTTCTGGCAGTGCAGTAGCACAAGCATATGCTCTTGACTGCACAGTTTGCATCAGCTTGCAGCTCTGTTGCCACTGCTTGCTTCTGGCTCTCCACTCAGCATTAACCTCCTCTTTCAAAGTTAACTTCTTGTCCACAGGAATTGGTGCAGGGAAATTAGTTGTTGTGGTCTTGAAGATCAAGAATTGGGAATGGTAAAGCTAGATGATGTGAACTGCTTCTGTGTCATTGCTTGTTCATGCTTTCTAAGCATTTTCTATTTAGAGTCTTGCATTTTTTGTGACTAAAACCTGAGTCTTAACACCTGTTGTCAGCTACTGAGGGGCCATTACTTAGAAAAGACAAACCTCAGGAAAAAAAGAGAAGTTTGTATTGAGTTCACTGTGGATTTGTCCTCAGTGAATGATGCAATAGTTTTAGTCACTGCACTGTTTGCTTTATTAGGGCAACCTTGTATTATTTAGAGTCTTCCCAGAGAGCTCTTGCCTACACCAACCAGAGGGACAGAAGGAGAAAGACCTTTATTCCATATTAGTTCTCAATCATACTGACAAAGTGCAGTCTTTCTGTATCACAAAGGTGACATAGGAATGAGTCATTT
This sequence comes from Coracias cyanogaster, assembly GCA_033124195.1. NCBI lineage: Eukaryota > Metazoa > Chordata > Aves > Coraciiformes > Coraciidae > Coracias > Coracias cyanogaster. Next base: position 7,288 of record JAVSBS010013391.1, read on the forward strand.
TGAGTTGATGTTTGCACTTTTGCTCAAATTTATCCTGGATTAGGCTTTCTCTGCTTACTTTCCTTGCCTTATTGGAGATATGCAGAAGGGTGGCTGTGTGCCAGGCAGCTGAGGCACAGTGACTTACTCCCTGTTCTGTCCCAAAGTGCAAGATATTCTGAATAATTACCCCTAATAGGCAAGCCATGTGTTGTAAATCTTGAGGGAGGTCTCCTTGTGTTTGAGTAAACACCTAAGGAGCACTGTTTACCACACTAGAGGAAAACTTCTGTCTCAGATTCACTGCTCTGAGATTGCCCTGGTTTTGTGGGACCAGCACTTGGGAGATCTAGATGCCAGGCTTCGTGGTAACAGATTCTGCCAGCTGGGCCACCTCTCTTCAATGCATTAGCAAAGCAAAGCCATACACTGGAAGTTACAGAAGAAGAGGTGTCAGCAGAAAGAATCAGGGCTCATGTGAGGTCCTGCATGGTAGGTGTTTGTCAAAGCTTTAAAAAACAAATGAGTGAAAAAAAAATGTTAAGTAGTTGTCTAGTCAATAACCATCCCTCAAGGACAGGCTGTTTGAAAGGTAGCACTAAGCAGTTCCTCTTCACCAGTGATCCCCCTGGTTTTGCAGCTGAGCTCTGCTGTTTCTTGAGAACACTTCCTCTCTGACAAAGTATAATGTCTCCCACAAAATGAATCCATCAATTACATGTTTTGGGGCTAAGCTTAAGGAAAAATAAAGTGAAGAACAACCTTTAGTATTTTTCAGTTGGTGTATCTCACATGATGCTTTCCCTGACTGAAGTACAGCTGACTGTGCTTGTTACAGTGATGTGTAGCAGTTTACACAGAGGGAGGAGGGCAATTTTCCTGCTGAGGTATGAGTTGCCATATCTGAGGACAATGTCATTTGAATTTGGAAGACCAAAAACCAGCAGGGAAAGAAGCAGTTTTAGAAGGGAATCTCACTGTTTACACTGCATGCAGCGTTTTGAACAGATACATGAGTGTTGGACAGGCTAAAGTTTGGTTTTCACTGCTCTGATGGCCATTATGTCCTTCCAGCAGTGTCTGCTCACCAGTATGGTTTCCCATATTTGCAGTATTTGCCATTGCACAGCTGCTTTTAAGCTCTCCAGCTTTGCTGTGCTCCCTGAACAAAACTCAGATAGAAATGCTTCTACCCTGCCACCTCTCTTTTTTCTTTTGTCTCATTCCTGAAAAAGCAGCAGACTGAAAATGCAGTTCAGCCTTTTGTCGTTCTTACTAACTCTTGTCCTCTTTATTCTGTGCAGCAGTCTTTAACATTAGATTGGTAATGCTGCATCTGCACCTCCAGTTACAGCTAGCACGGGAGGATATCACGAAGTAAATACACTTTCCCATCAGCCTTCAGGGATGGTGGGGGGAGTTCAGAAGGCATGCAGGTTGCTTTGAAAACTGATGGAGGAGCTGCGGGGAAGTAGATGCTTCAACTGTTAGACTTGCAAGTTCTCCCTTTAAAACACTGAATTTGGAGCAAGTTCTGTAAGTTGGTTTGTTCAGCTAAAAACTGTACCACTACAGTCCCAGTACCCTGCTACATCTCTGTTGATCTCTAAACCAATCCGTGTGACAAGTCTGAAGTTTGGCCATTATTGACTTCTGTTCCTAAAGCTGCTAGCAAATGCTAGAAATGGCTAGGAAACTTTCAACAGAAGATCCTTGTGGACTTGATTGACTAGCCAGCCTGAAATGGGTAACAAAATTAAGCTGTTGTAATGCCAAAGGATCTGCTGCAACTGAATCTTGGAGGACAAGGGGTGGACATGGGTGTAATACTAGCCCAAAACAATGTTCTAATATAAGCAGGATTGTGCCGCCTTTGGAATAGTTTTGGTTTGGCAGCTGGCTGTGGGCAGCATCAAGACTCCAAATTCTTTACTTGGCCTGGGAAAAGGGGGGCCCACAGCCTTTTCTGATGAGACACTTAGGCCAGTGGTGACTATTGCCAGTCTCAATTGTCTTCTAGCCTTGGATTTAAGGCAATGCAGTAATGTAGTTGTGAAAATTTGCAGTGGTAGCCCTAAAGGTCTTCACCCTTGTCTTTGCAGGCATCTGGAGTACAAGTTGCTGATGAGGTGTGCCGTATCTTCTATGACATGAAAGTGCGGAAGTGCTCTACGCCTGAGGAAATTAAGAAGAGGAAGAAGGCTGTCATCTTCTGCCTCAGTCCAGACAAAAAGTGCATTATTGTGGAAGAAGGCAAAGAGATTCTGGTGGGAGATGTCGGTGTGACAGTTACCGACCCTTTCAAGCACTTTGTGCAGATGCTTCCCGAGAAGGATTGCCGTTACGCCTTGTATGATGCAAGCTTTGAGACCAAGGAATCCAAAAAAGAAGAGCTGATGTTCTTCTTGTGGTAAGCTATCTTCCCAACTCACTCCGTAGTCCAAGCACAGTGGGTGAGGTCTCTTGAGCATTTGCTTTGCCCAGGCTGGCAAGATGGCAGGCTTAGTGAGCCAGACAGCCTGATGCCTGTTTTCTGAGCTATGAGACATTCCACTCGTTCAGCATCACTACGATACCGGATACTTCTCTCTATGCTGGGTAATAAATGTCACTAATTGCACTCTTTTTGGTGTATCTCGCTAGGGCACCAGAACAAGCACCTCTCAAAAGTAAGATGATCTACGCAAGCTCCAAGGATGCAATCAAAAAGAAGTTTCAAGGTACGTAATACAGCTCACGCTCCTAGCTGTGCCATGCCCCCAGAATGCTTACACAGCAAGGCTTGACCATTGGCTAATTGCTTTGGAGTATTGTTTTTGAGATGCTAGCGAGAGATGGGAACTTCACAAGTGAAATGCCTTGTAACAGAGCTAAAATGCGCTTTGGCTAAAACTTGCATTGTCCAGCTCTGACTTAGAGGCACTAGAACTGTGCTCAGGACAAGAGCAGGTTTTGCAAGGTGTGACACCATAGCTGTGCTGTACAGAGCAGCACATCTGCACCATGCAGGCTGGAAACCATTAGCCTGCTAACACAGAGCTGGATGTTGCGCAGAGCTGCCTTTGTGGCAGAGCACTTTCAGTCCTGTGTCTGTTGAAATACATGACCTCATAAACTTATAGTGCTGTAGTAGTAGTAATTAACAATTCACTTGATTCAGAGATGCGGTTGTGATTACTTCTTTCAAAACGCATTGCATTTCCAAGTGCAGAAGTGAGGTTCTGTTCAGCCTGTCAGGCCCCATTAACTGAGGAGTAAACACCTTGCTTTAGCATTCAGAAATTTCATGCTAAGTCGGTCATTGCGATGGCTTGCAGCCAGATAGCACTGCCCCTCCCTTCAGCTCCTTGTGCTGCACTAGGCAGAAATCTTGCAGTGTGCGAGACTGACAGGATCACCGTGTATCGGTGCCAGCCTTCGCAGGACAACTTGCTTGTGGGTTGAAACTACCCAGGGAGACTGTTCTGCACATGTGGAAACTGAAAAAAAGAAACCTTGAAGTAACTGCATTTCTCCACCTAAGGCAGGCTTGGGTTGGTCTCCCTACCCTCCAAAAAAAGAAACCTCTGTTGATTCCTTACACCAGCAAAATCTTTCTGGTCTCTACATCTCAGGTTCTCGTTGTGATTCGTTTGCCCACCTCTCCAGAGCCAGCGGGAGCTGAGTCAGCCATCTTAGTGTGCTTGTGTGTAGCTCCCTCACTCGCAATATCCCCAGTAGCACTAGAAATTATTCACTTGTAAGCCTGCAATGAAAAGGCTGAGTGCTGAGCTAGTGAAAATGTTCTCCCTGATATTTCCACTTTGATATTTGGTGTGTAGCCCGGTGTCTCCTGTGACATATCAGGGGAAAACCATCCAAATTCCTAAGGTAGGGTAGGACTTATCCGCTGGGGTGACTGGATTGCCTTTTCTAATATTACTACCAAGTATGTTTCTTTGATTACTGGCATGTTGAAATACTGCATTATTGAGTGTTTTGCCTCTTTTTTTAGGCATAAAGCATGAATGCCAAGCAAATGGGCCAGAGGACCTCAACCGAGCTTGTATTGCTGAGAAGCTAGGAGGCTCCCTAGTTGTAGCTTTTGAAGGAAGTCCCGTGTAGATGTCATACAGTGCCACAACTCTACAAGCATTCCATGTTTTAATATATCAGTTATGTAAAGCAACCATTCTAGGTAAGGGTTTCACTAACTGTAGGGAAGCTGTCTTTAGAATAAAGTAGATTTTGGAGTTGTAGCTCGTATGTACAAATGACCCTAAATAAATCAAATCTAAGGATTTATCTTGGTGTATTAATATTTGCATTGGTTGTCCAGCCCAATACTGTCCCCGATGGATTAACACTAAAGGTCTCAAAAAAATTTGGTCCAGTGCAGCAGTGTATCATGACATGAAAGGGGGGGAAGTGAGAACAACCTGGTTCTTGTTCTTACTTTTCTAAATTCATTCAGTCTTTTGAGGCTACTGGCCAAATTGCCAAACTAAAAAACTTTTCCCCTGTAACTGTTTAATACAAAACTTCAAACCTGTAGTTAGGCTAAAGCAACCTGTTGGCACCAAGACTGGGTTAAATTCTTAGTGCTTACAGTTGCAGAGCAGTGCTAATAGCGGCTAATTTTGAAGTTTAGTAGAGATAAAATAGACTTTTCTGGAGAAATAGTCCTAATCCACTTTCTGGTAAACTCACGGTGCAGTAATAATATTTAAAGGTTCACCTGTTCTGTAGGTTCAATTTTCTTCTTATAAAGTGTCTTGAGGTCTCTTCCAGCCTGAGTGATTCTATGAAAATTGCTTTTCTGTTGACATAGTTTAATTTAGAACTAGCTTAGTTTCTCTAATACACACTTAGTAGTGGATTGGATGCTTCTGAGGCTTTTACAAGTGCAGATTCTTATATCAGAGCTCTCCAGTTATGGGTAGTGCAGTGAGAAGGAACTACATCTTAAAGTAGTATTCTCAGCCCCAGTCTTTGGTCACTTGGTCCATTTGTCCATAATTACTATTGATTTAACTTAGTAGAACCAATCAGCCTGACTAATACGGCTTGATCTGGGCTTTTTGTCTGTTAGCTTCTTTAATTCTGTAGAAATGCATGGAAATATCACCTACTAGAAAGTTTGACTTGAAATGCCTTTTGTATGGGGGGTAGAGAACATTCCTGTGCCAGCTACAGAGATCTTAAAAGCTTCCATGCTTCACCAGTGGTTGATTAAAGCTGTTTCCTTTGTGTAATGTGTACATGGGAGTTGCATAGAGTTTTCCTGTATGTCTGTAGAGAAAAAGAAAAAAAAAAACCAAACAAAAACAAACCCTTAGCCTCCAGTGCATTACTGTGCTATGTTCTGTGCATGCCAAATTGGAATAACCTCAATAAATGGGGTTTCACTCCCCTGGGTCAGTGACTGGTCCCTCTCCAGCCTCTGGATCAGCTCTCCTGCAGTGGGGCTGGCGCTGCTGAGTGAGCACCATGCCCCATGTCACCTGGGCATGCGGGAAGCTGGTCCTCCTCCTGCAGCTATGGGGGCAAAACAGGCTGGAAGGAAGAGGTGGTGAAGGCAGAGGGACTTGAGGGAAGGGTGGGTTCATTTGTCTGCAGAACGCGTTGCCCTCCTTGGCCCTGCACCCCTTGGCAGCAGAGCATTTGCCAGCCTGCTGCAGGCTCTAGCTACCTAACAGCTCCTGGTCTCTGCCTTTTGGGCTTTGGACCCAAATGGCCATGATCTGGGGAGCTTCCTTGGAAAAACATCTTGTATTTGCAGCCTGAGGAGGAGAAACCCAGCATGCATCGGTTGTTTTGTGCTGCTTCCCCTGTAGGAACTGAGGGAGATTTCTCTGGCCAGCCCGCTGAAGCCCAAGCAGTTACTGGCTGCCCCTTCATCTGCGAGCTCTTGCCAGATGTGCTGGGACAGAAAGCTGTACTGTCCCTGCAGCTCCTCGGCAGAGCACTGTGCTGATTTATCAATGGGGCCAGGGAAATAATGGTCTATTGCCCAACTCAGCATGTGCCCTCTCTGGCCACGCTGCACGGTTAAAACCTTTCATTAAAGGCAAGCATTGACTGCTTGCTCTAACTTGGCATCCACATGGGTCACGGGGTTGGGAGCGCGAGGTTTTCTATTGCAAAGCGATCCACTGGAGCGAAGCCTTCTGAATTTGAGAGAAGCAAACAGGCCTGGCTTCTGCCAGTGCTTTTAGCCTGTGTTTTAGTCAACTCCAAGCTGGCCCAAGAGAGTAATGATCCTCATAAACAGCTCCTCCTTGCCTAGGTGTCTGCAGTACTGGTTTCTGTCCAAAGTCCAGGTTGAGATAAGGAGTGACACAGTGGGAGTGGTGCTGCCTCCAAACAAAGGGAACTACCAGCCAAGATCCAGCTGATAACTAATGTCTTCAGACTCCATGCATCTTTGAACAGATATTCATCCCAGGTTACACAGTGGTGGACTTGTGCTTGGGAATTCCTTCCTTGGTTAAAAAAAGAAGGATGTCAGACCTGGCAGTAGGGTACTTCCCACGATGTGAAAGCCCTAGGGTCAGGGAATTGGGTACAAAGTCCCTAAGTCTCAGGACTTTGAGGAATGAGGGGTCTGAGGTGGCACCTCAGGCCTTGAGTATGTGTGGTCCCACAGCTTAAGCTGATCTAAGAGACTTTGGCTGCTTTCTAGGACTCTCATAGCAAGTACTGAGGTATTACAGTGGCTTCTCTGGACAAGTACTCCTGCACTCCAGGGATGGTAGTAACTCTTAACCTTCAGAGCTATAATGCTTTAGGCTTGTCCATGCCATGGAGTTAGTGGGCCACACTTCACTACCTCCCAAAGTTCTCTGTCCTTCTGTGGTCGGGGGAGATGAAAAGCACAGGAAGATAGTTCCTCTTGTGACTGTTTTAAGTCCTTTCAGTTAAGGTTTCTCCTAAATCACCTAGGCCTTCTGATCAGGCAACAAGGGAGACAGAATGTGAGGAATGCTTCCTATAGCTTGGCTGGTTGCTGGTGAGAGAAATCACTTTCTAACAGGACTACATGAAGAAGAAAGAGGTGAAGGAGTTCAGGTGGTGGACATGGCTCAGAGCCACACAGTCTCATCAGGACCACAGCCCAGGTGGTGCAGCTTGGCTGCAGCAAGAGCAGAGCTGCAAGAAACCTTTTCAGGTCTATGTAGGCAAGGATTTCCCAGAGGCCATTTTTGTCCATTACACTGGGGAGAAGACGGTACTGGAAGAGGGAGACTGGTAATTCAGGCCTGAAGGTAAGCAGCAGATGGTGTAAACATAATTTAGCTGCTCCAACAAAGGTGGACTTGGGCTATGGCTTGGTAAGACCATGTACCCAGGCTGAAAGGTAACTCCAGTCATGACTGAAACCAGCAGAAGGATCCAGTGTTCCTTTCCAAAATGACCCCAGCTGGGTGATTGCTTGATCTTTATCAATGAAGTACCTGTCTGCAGCACCCGGGAGACCAGCTATGACTGTACTTGCCCTGAGTCACAGGCTGACAGCATGGCTTACCTGGAGGTAAGAAGGTAGCCCATAGACCCACGTTGTGAGATCCCACCACCTCCGAGGAGAGCCTAGGCTAGCCAGTCCTCAGCCCTGTGTGCTGGTGGCGCAAGGCTTGGGTTTCTCCTAGCCTCTCGGGATGTCCTTCCACCAAGGTGCCGAGGGAATAAATCGCAGCGGTAACACTCCAGGTATTGAAAATTAAGCTAAATGTCTTCCCAAAGAGATGTGGTTTTTTCAGCTTTGCTTAAAATCAGCCCCTCTCATCCTAAACCAGCCTGTGTCCTGAAAAGCCACTGTGTCCTCCTATGCTGATGATACTGAATTTGCTTTTGTGTGGCTTTTGGGTCATCATCAGAGGCTCGAGATGCTGGCTGCCTTTGAGTCCTCTGTTTTGGGGGCTCTGTTGCTGCTCATGTGTTAACAACTGATTATCTGCTCTGTTTTGCCCAAGACCTCACAACAAAGGAAATCATTGCAAAAGAAGAAAACCAAAAAACTGAAGGATTGCATCACTTCACTGCGCCTGCTGCTCTGGGGCCCTGCCTACTGAGGGCTCTCTGGGGTCGATGGCCACCCTGATACACTCAACAGCTCACTCCAGTCTATGGGCTGGGTGGGGTTTTTTTTGGTAATCCCAGTGAAAGTCTAAGTGTTCCCTCACTTCTGGGGATCTTAAAAGCCAAAAGGTGACAGGCCAGGCATGGTGCCCTGCAGTGAGAAGTGATGCTGGCAGCACTGAGGTCACCAGTGGACCTTGGTTCATGAGGTTGTCCCTATGCCCCATGAAGTCCAGAAAAAGAAACCAAAGGCTAATCATGGCTGTGGGAAAAGGTCTGTTTACTGAATGTGTCCCTCATTGTGGGTCGAAGGGCCTGCCAGAGGCCACCACCCCACTGGGAGACACAGCCCTCCAGCCAGATGTGTGAGCTCCATCACCTCCCACCCTGTGAGGCATGGCAGGCAGCGAAGGATGGAGGGGTGTGACTGAGCCAACCACCAAATCTGAGGAGGGAGAAGGGGTGGCCCTCTTCCTTGCAGCTCAGCACAACCCTACAAAGGTGCACAGCCCATTTCTGCAGTAAACAGTGACAGGCTCAGCACTGATGTGCACCCCCACTTCTGGGTGCAGCAGCCCTTGGTAAGCCTCAGTCAGCAAAGCCCCAGCAAGCACCAGACAAAAGGGTGCCTTGGGACAGGGATGGGAGGCAGGTTTGGGGGCAGGGAGGCGTGCCGCTCAGCTCCAGTTCCTCAGCCAGAATTCAGCAGGATCCCTTTTTCTTGCCTGGTCAAAGCTGGTTCCCATGCACCACATCCCTTTTCCACCATGGCGCAATAAAACCCACAGTGCTGGGGGTAGGGACAGGCCACTTGTGTGCCCAGTCTGGCCTGTGTGGAGTCTCTGGTGTCTAATTGAGAGGTTGAGCATACACTGCCTTCCCTCTGAACAAAATGGAGGCAGGCCTGTTCCTCACCCCTGCCCCACCCCAGAGGGACCGGGCACTTCAGGAGCCTTTTTTACCCCTTTTCAAATCCTGCTGGTTAGCACTGTGCTCAGCAGCTTTATTGTGGGTAGACCGGCACCAAGCCACCACGTGGCCTCTGCCATTTCCTAAGAAACCGGCTTGGAAAAAAAAAAAGCGGGAGGGGGTGGGGGGGGGGGGTGGGGGAGAAAATAAAAGAGAAGAAAAAA
>JAVSBS010013391.1:16557-29474 GCA_033124195.1 Coracias cyanogaster
AGGGGGTGGGGGGGGGGGGTTGGGGGAGAAAATAAAAGAGAAGAAAAAAAAAGGAAAGCCACAAGAATAGGAGAGCAGAGCACAGAGAGCCCAGGGAGCGCTGAGGTTTAAGCAAGGAGGAGGAACCATCCCTGTTGGGCTGGCCTGGCTCACCCCATCGTGCCCTGTCCCCACACTTGGCCTGACCCAGTGCGCCAACCACTCTACATGGCTGCCACCGTGTCCCAGGCCCCACAGTGCATGTAATGCTCCATGTGCTGAGACCCATGCATGCACCGCCAGCCCGAAAACACAGGAGTAGGAAGAAAAGTTTATCCTTTGCGTACATTGGAGGAAAAAAAACAGACGGGGTGGCTTCTGCAGCACAGCAAGTAGTAGGGAGACTAAAGGATCTGCTCCTGGCCAAAGCATGGTGCTTCTTCAGTGACCCCAAAGATCTGCCTGGCCTGGAAACCTATACATAAATACATAAATAATGACCAGAAAAGTAAAGCAAGAACAAGCTATTTTCACTACATCATTTTAATTGCATCAACACCCAGAAATACGCAAAAGGATACGTGCCAACAGCCACCCATCAAAGGGAAGCTTCCTTCCATGGTGGGTCTTACTTTCACACGCCTTTCACTCAAAAAAAAACCAAGGAAAAAAAAATTGCACCAGTTGATGTACGAACACAGTCTTCCCTTTTCCCACATTCGTGGGTACTGCTGCGACCAGAGCGTGAAGCCCCAGCACCTGCCCCAGTGTGTCCGGAGAGGCTCCCCAGGGAACAAATGGTTGTACAAAACAGTATGAAGGTTTCCATACAAACATACGCCTGCAGCGTTTGCTGGCTGGGGTTTGAAGGGGGGGCTTTTTATTTTTTTTAAGTTTCAAAACTAGGTTTTGGGTCACTAATGGCTTGTATCTTTTATCTACAGTAAATTCAGCATATATTTTTATTTTTAGGAATGTGTAAGGCATTTGGTAAGTTGAACGGTAAGGTTCTAGGTCACAGACTCATTAAACTGAAGTCCCTTCCTTTGAACTGTCCTCTTCCCCCTGGAGAAAGAAAACAGAGGTGGGTTATTCTCCTGAGTCTCAACCTTACTCTCATGGCAGCTCAGGCATTAAACCATTTCATGGATGGTTTAAGTCCTGCCTTCTGGGCAGGGAGAACCACGACCACCATCCCGTGTGCTCCCAGGGCTTCCCAAAAGCCACCCAGATTATTTCTGGCAGCAAATGCCACCTTGCCTCTGGCTTTAAACCACTGCCTGATGTGTGCTTTCCTGCAGCGTCCACTGGTGTCAAGGGGAGGGAGGGCTGTGGCCACCGCAAGTACCGTTTCTTGAAGCTGTTCTTTCAACTTCTTCACTGTTTCTCTCTCTTTGGCCAGTTGGTCCTGGGTAATCTTCAGTAGCTCCTGTAGTTTGGTTGCTGCCTGACCCAGGTCCTTTGTTAATTTTTTTTCTTTTTCAAGTCTTTCCTACGTGAGAGTCAAAAGAAGGCATCTGCCTGAGCCTCTCTTTGCCATCTGGTGACCTTCCCCCCTCCAAAACACCTCAGGTCACCTTGGGGCTGCACTGAGATGGCTCAGTGGCCATAAGCCAGAGAAGCAACCAAGATCCCTCCTCCCTGGAGGAATCTCCTCTTCACCCCACCTGCTACAGCTCACTCTGGTTCCCCAGAGATGCCATGGGCTGAGACAACCTCATGGGAGCAGAATGGATGAAGTGGTCGTGACTTGGACCCCGCTGTCCTTCAGCTATGTTGGAGCTCAGAGCCAGCCCCAGGTGGGGAGCTACCTGCAGGGGAACCATCTACCTTGCCCCACCATCCCCAAGAATGATAGATCATGCCTTTAGTCCTGCTTGGACATGGCTTTTGCTATCTTGGCTGAACATCAAGCACAAAAGAGCAGGGCAGTCAACTCACCTTGAGATGCTGGTCCTCCTCTGTGTTTGAAGATGCCGCATTTTCAGCCAGTCTCAGCTTTTCCAGCTCTGCTTGCAAACAGCATGCTGAGCTCTGGGCCTGGAAGGGGGACACACACTCACTCAAACACATGAGCTAATGGTGGCAAGCACCTCCCACACCCTGCCCCATGCAGCCCCTGGTCCTTGGTGGGTCTGCCTCTGGTGAAGTGTTAGGTTATACAGCTGCTGTCAGATGGTTGGATGCTAAATGCAATGCATTTATTTTGCTGGTCCAGCTTCCACCAGGAAGATGGCATTTCTCGCCAGAAGCAGCATGAAACCCAGCTACAGCCCTTCACCCTCAAGGGAAAGAGCTGGCAAAAAGTGTGGGGGTACTGGGAGAGGAGAAATTCAAGGGGCCAGCAATGCCACATGGCTTTACCACAGCTGCCGCAAGAAGATCCTAAGGTGCATGAGGGAATGTGGAGATGTCTGAGATGCAGACAGGGATGAGGAAAAACCTTCAAATTAATTATTGGGCTTCATTAACAGCCAAGAACCCAATAAAGGCTTTGCAAACCCTCGTATCTCTTGCCTGCACCTACCTCCTCCAGCTCCAGTGCCAGCTTTTGCCGCAGCACTTGCTCCTTCTCCACCAGCATTTCGTTTTGCTCCAGCTGGGTTTTCAACTGTGTTGAGAAAAGATGAAAATACCCAGCAATAAAATTTTTAAAAAGACCCAAGAGATGAACTAGCAGGAACATTACCAAGAAAGTCAGTCTAGACAGAAGAAATCAAAACTCAAGCTTTCCCCAGGGCACCAAGGGGCAATATGTACCAGCATCCCTTCTCTGCACAAAAGCCAGGAGAATGCTGATGGAGAACCTAGGGCTTGGCTTTGCATTGCCAAATTTTACCTGCTCCTCAGGCAGCACCAGCTGAGACTTGGGATGAGAGGCACCCCATAGCAAAGGACATGCCTGGCAGGTCCCTGTGCCCAGGAAAGGGCTCCACACTTAACGGGACTAAAGGAGCGAGACAAAGCCCAGCTCATGGCAGCGCTGCCACCAGCGAGAGGCGTTAGCCTGAAAGGGAATAGCCGCTGCTGATGCCCTCCAGCCTGACTCCAGCAAGATTTATGGCACCTCTGTAATCGTAATCCCCACTGGCTGGGAAGAGATCCCAGCGCAGCTCTGTCAGGGTGTCCCCCTCCTCTGAGGACACTCAAGCCCCAAACCCAAAGGGGCATCATCGCATGGCAATACTGGCCCAAGGGCTTGCAGCATCACCTGCCTGCCTCCCCCAGAATCCTGCCAGCCTGATGCTATGATGGGGGGGCTCCCAAGGGGAACAGCCTGGCAAAAGTGAGCAGGTGATGTGTTCCCAGTGGGAACAAGACACGTAGGTGAAGGGACAGGGGCTGGCTTCCCCCCCAACACACAGGACAAGAGATGACACAGCTGCGACAGCCCTGAGCAAAGCCACATGCAGTTCTCCATGCGGTTAGAGACGGTGAGACAGGACAAGGGACATGGTTAAGGGTCAGTGCCTCCACAGACAGCAGTCTCACCACCCTAACCTTGAGGGATGCGGGCTCGTTTGGGTCAGCTTGTAACCTCACTACTTCTCCATCCTGTGCATGGCTCTTCATCTCACTCAATTGCTGCCTGACCTGGAAGGAGGACCAGCAAACCTGGCTGTTACACATCCCCACACTGCAGCCATTACAAGACCCACAAGGACCTACAGATAAAGTTTGCTGGCTTTTTTGCTTGCACACAAGCAGAAATGTCTGGAAAACCACCTCAGTTTCTGCTAGACACAGCATGGTGGTACCTGACCTGGGCAGCCTGAGGCATGACAGCTCCCAGGGGTGCAGTGCACACACTTGTGCCTTGTCTGCTCTCCTTTGATCACTCAGCACCTTGATCTAAAGCCACTGCTAAAGGTTTGCACTAGAATAGTTGAGGTGTTAAATAAAGCAATTCAGGCAGAGTAGCACGTCCCATTTTGCCATCAACCACAGCCGGGATGGCTGGGGAGGCAGTTACTGGAACACTGTCCCCTCCCTGCCCTGATTAAACACCCCTCACTCCATCTACCAGAGCTCTATCCTGCATCGCAGCAGCACTGGCAGTCAAGCTGCAAGCTAACAGCATGCCTTGGGCTGGAGAACGGGAAGGTCGCTGGATGCACACAAATGTGTGTTCACCACCTGCCTACCTAATGAGACTAAGGCTAATAATGACCCCATACCATGCTCCTCTCCATGTTCCTGTGAGAGCAAGGAGCTGCACTGGCTTGCTGAGCAAGCTGGACAGTAGTGGCTGCAAGGCTGGGAAGACTCATGGTACCCAAGGGAAACTGTACTCCCAGCTCACTCTGCTCTGAGTGGCTCTGCAAGCCAGTGGTACCACCAAGGATTTTAAAACCAATCTCCAGAGCCTTTTACAATCAAAGTATGGATTTAAAAACAAAAGCCCTCATGGTTTTGACAGGTCTGTCAGGTCTCCTGGCCCTATGTCCCAGTCCTCTTTCCCACTTACCTGCAGGAACCTAGCCCCATCCTTCAGCTCCCTGAGCAACCCCTACACACAGGCCACACAGCCTCAATCCTCCCATCCAGAGGTGGATGGATGGATGGATGGATGGATGCTTAAGGCACCCAAAGCCCTGCCAGGGTGGTACTGGCGTAAGCAGTGTCCAGTGGTGAGGTGGCAGAGTTTTTTTGCTACACACCAGCTTGAGCAAACCTGGCTGCTCTGCCTTCCTTCCCACCCTCATCATGGGAAGAAAGGCAGATGAGTAAGTATCTCCTCCTGCGTCTCAAACATCCCCTCCACAAGCTGGATCAGTCTGGTGCACAGCAGCACCGGCTGTTCCCATGCACTGGCTGTGCTTTCCTCCTCTCCCAGAACCCGCAGGCAGGATGCTGGCCCCATGGCTGGGTTTGCAAACCAGCCCCAGGCAGAGCAGCAAGGTCTCAGCAGGGCAGCTCTAGAGGGGCCCCCTTACCAGGGCCAGCTCCTTGCTCTGTTTCTGTGTTTCCATCTTCGCTGCCTCCAGCTGCTCCTGGGACTCTGACAATAGCTGCCTCAACTGTCAAGGAGGAACAGAAAGAAGAAAAGGTACATTTATGCACTTGGGTTTGGACCTCTTTGGCCAAGGAAGCATTTTATGGTGTAACATTTCCAAGAGGCCATGATGGCATCACTTGCTAAAGTGCCTACTGATGTCTGCTCAGAGGGAGACAGCCATGAGACAGCTCTGTCTCACCTGAGCCACAGAAATCCCACAGACCACTGAGGAGCAGTGGACAGCATCTCCATACAGATCTCCCTGCCCCATCACCTGGATCTCCTAACTTTTACGTATGTACAAGCCAGACCAAAGCAAACATCTTCATCAGTTTTCTCCTGCTTTGCAAAGCTGCACAGTCCCAGGACACTCCCCAAATCTTCCAAATGCAGATGGGTGGTGAGTCAGGCTTAGAAGAAAGAAGCATTTAAGAAGGTAAGAGCCACCACACTTACAACTTCAACTTCTTTTGTGTACTTTTGGCGTTCGGAGCTGGCTGTCTCCAAGTGATTTTCCAGTTGTGTTTCCAGAAGAGAGGTGTATTCCTTTAGCTGTATTAGAAGGGAGGAAAGCAGGAGGGGGTTGATGGTCTGAGGTCCCATACACATCCCAACTATTCCATGGTCCAAGCTTGCCTTCCCCAGGGCAAGTCAGGAGATGGGTCCCGATTCAGTTCAAGCACAGCATGTCCATCTAGCACCTGTGCAGTGACCTTCTCCTGTACCCAAAAAACCTTACCTGATCTGTGCTCTGCAGATCTGCTTTCAACTTCTCCACTACGTCTTCAAGGGATTTCAGCTGGAGTTGTGACTAAGCCAGAAAGGATCAGAAAAAATCAGTGAATGGCTTCTCACATGGACACTAAGCATCTTTCATTCAACCAAAAAACCAGCCAGTGTTTCATTCCCACCTCCCCCTCTTCATCCTGTACCCAAGTGCGGAAGAGACCTGACACCAAAGCAGAACTCCACAGCCTGCAGGGCAGGAGCTCCTCTTCCCAGAGAGGATGAGTCCAACAAGCCCAGGCTGTAAATCGTGGAGAAAGGTTAACAGCTTTTGCCTGCAGAACTTCAGCTGGCTGCCGTCAGCTTTCAATTGGCATCAGACTGTTTCCTACTGAAGGTGCCTTTGGTTTGGAAGCAGCAAGGCAGACTTTCCAATGAGGTGTCATGGGCTTTGCTATTAAGAGAAACCAAGCTATCAGAAAAAGCATGGGGTTTGCACTTAAACTTGGATTATTTTTTGAAGAGGACTCCACGGTTGCCGAATTTTTTGGAAAGGAGGAATTCACCTCCTCTCCACAGAGAGGCAGGATTGCTCTGGGACCTGCCCTAGCCACCAGACGTTCATCCCATCACGCACATCCTGCTGCTAGCACACTACCAGAAGCCACATCATCCCTGTGCAATCCTACACCAATCCTCAGCAGCGCTTGCGCTGCAGGAGCCAGCAACAGGCTGAGAAATCAAAGATCTCTTGTACAACAGCTCCCCCATCTCCTTGCAGCCCTACTTAACTTCAAAACCCCATGTGATGGATGGGGAGCAGCCAGACTGTGGAAAGTAGCTTCATCTCAGTTCTGCACTCAGGAGGGAGGAGATAAGTCTGCTTTGCAGAAAAGGCACAGCCAGCCAAGTTCTTCTAGACTCCAGCTAAGTCACGAGAGCTCAGGAAACACACTCCCCACCAAACTCCTGGGCAACAACAGCTCTCTGGCAGCTGCTGGCTGGCTTTTTAACTAGGAACAGCAGTACTCAGAGCCAGACAGACAGCTGGACCCAAAATTATGTGCAGTACGTGGCTTGGACCTCAGCTCCTTTCTGGAGGCTCAGTGAACATCAAGGTCAACCCAGGATTTCACAGTAAGCCAAGTTCTTCCGGAAGTGGGAGACCAAGAGCCCTGCACGTGCTCTCGTCCCATCAAGCCAGCACCCACCTGGAACACTGAGCCCCGTTTCCGAGCACTGGAGCTTGGATTACTAAAGCAGTGATGTGGTTTCCCAGCTAGCATCCCTGAACTGGGGAGCTGTAACTATTCCCCCAGCTCCACTGGAAGGGTCTAGGCACACATCAGATGGAGAAGTGGGATCGAGGAGGAGAGAGGCTTAGATCCTATGTGAGGTGGGCTTCTTGTCTGCCGGTTTGGTGACAGGAGGTACGAATTTTGGGAGAAGAAAAAGTCCCTGTGTCTCAGAGTTCAAGGCTGGCAGGAACAGTTAGGGTAACCATTCAGCTCATAGCCAGGAGCCCCTCTGCTCCTCACAGTCCAGCTCCACAAACCTTTGCACACAAGTGACAAAACACAGGTATGCCCCAAACACGCACCTTTTGGAGTTCCTCTTCAGATGCTGTGAGCTTTGCTTTCCACACCTGCTCCTCCTCCTCCACGCTCTTCTGCAGGTTTCGCAGCATCCCTTCCTATTGGCAAAGCCTCAGCTGAAGCCAAACCTTCTCCAGCCCTCCCAAGCCAGTGTCAGGGCTGGAAGCCCTGGCATACCCAACATCTCTCCAGGGATTTGGGCCAAAACATGGGTGACAGAATTAGGTGCCCCAGGTGGGGCTAGAGGCTCCCCAGTTCCTAGGCTGGCTCAGCCACCCTGCCCATCAGAGCCCTTGCTGTGCCACATCCCACCGCCACCAGGAAGGTTTCCAACACAATTAGGCTGAGGAGTTGTTCTATAAATACAGGTTTCTCCACTTCCCCCATCTCACTGGCAAATAAATCTTCTACACAGCAGCCCCCCGACAAACTATGGGATGCCCGTCACGAGCTAACAGGCAGTCTGGGCTGCCAGGAGACCTCTCACAATGTATTTCTAACGGAAGACAAACGCAGCACCAAGGGATGCAACTTACCGTCTCTGCAAGGATAGTTCTGTACTGCTCACATTCTGCTTGTAAAGTGCTTTGCGCTTCCTCTGCCTCTTTTAATTTAAGTGCTGAATCCTGAAATGACAGGAAGGGGATGGAGAGAGAGGTGAGAAAAACAAACGAGTGACTCTCAAGCACTCCCTTGCCCCTCCACTTTCCAGCCCCTTTTCTTACTGGAGCCTCTGTTGTTATCATGTGCTGCTTTAGCACATCTATGGTCTTCTCCTTAAACTCTTGTAGCCACGTGTCATAATCCTGAGTTTGAAAAAAAGAGGAAAAGAAGAAAAAAGAGGAAAAGAAGAAAAGACTTAGATGTCTGTCCTTCCTGCATAGCAGAGACTCCGCAGGGGTCTGAGAAAGCCTGTGCCCACCTGCTGCGAGGACACGGCAACTCCAGGGAGGGCAGAGAGCAGCATCTGCTTGGTTCGCGTCTGGGTCATGTCCAGTTGTTGGGCCAGCTCTTCCTGTAAGAGGGACAAACCGGTGTGGGATGGAGGCACTGGGCACCTGCTGGCCAGGCTGCCCATACCAGTCCTGCTCTTCGGTGCCTACAGGAGTGTGCCAGCATGGGGAAACCAGCCAACAGAGAAAACTGTTGCTACTGAGAACCACGAAAATGTCCCTCCACCGTCATCCACCTTCCTGGTTCCCTGACACGACCTGTTCTGTGCGTACACAGCCCTCAAGACAAATCCTCCAAGCTGGCAGGAGGGACGGGTCAGCACTGCTCCTAAGAGGAGGCAGACAACCCAGAGCAAGCATCTCTGATGGTGGGGGTTGGCTGTTTCCCCTACAACACAGGCACTGCTGCTGGAGAAAATGCTGGGCTCACCTTTGCTTTTGTAGCAGCAAGTAGTTTTTCCTCACATGCCTTCTCCACCACGGTCAATGCCTCCATTGTTTTCCAGTTCTTCTCACGAAGGTCCTGCCAAGACCACACACAGAGGGCAATAAGCCACACATCATGATGAAGGCCACCAAGATCCTTGTTGGCCCTGCAGAGGATTTTAAAGCCCCCGCTCAGGAGAACAGGCAGCAGCCCGTAGCTTTCATGAAGGGTCTTCCATCCCATTGCCCATGTGTGCCCCTTTCTCTGCCATTCTCGCAGTGGCCCAATGCACTGCATCACCCAGGTGGTGGTCTTGAGGGAGCAGAGCAGAGCTGGGTAGAGGCAGAAGCTGCAGAAGCAGCTCTCAGGATGCCTAGAGCTGCCTGGAGAGAACACACAGAGGCAGAGAAGCAATAAGGTGTGAGGGACTCCTGCTCAAGGACTGCCCTGACCCCAGTGGGGTAGGATCTCCCTGGCTTACCAGGTCCTAAACCTCCCAAGATAATGGAACAGATACCTCCACCCAGGCAGCTTGAGCTGTGCAGCCTGCCATGGAGATTCGTGCTCTCTGACAGACAAGGCAATGCCTCCAGTGCTCCACAGGGCTGGAAGAGCCTCTGGCCACGCCACAGAGCCAATGCTAGCCAACTACAATGGGCTATCATTCAAACCCCAGAGATCTGGGTTTTGGAGGAAATAATTGTGAGCTGCAAAAGCTGAGCCTAGTTCACTCACGTACATTGTTTTTCATCTTCTGTTGCTCCACTGCCTCTCGCAGCTCCGTGGTTTCCCTTTCCAAGGACAAGAGCCGGTCTGTCTTCTCCTGGAGCCTGGAAGGGCAGGATGCAGGAGTGAGTCTCAGCATCCATCTCCCTCCTGGGTAGTGAGCTGTTGAGAAGGGGATCTGCTCTGGGATCTACACATAGCGGGAGGAGGAGGGTGCGCAACTAAAAAACATGGCCATGGCAACGCTGGAGTGGGAACTAGGTTTCCACCAGCTTATCAGCAACAACAAGCAAGCGAGTAGCTGGTTGGCTGTATACCCAGGACAAGAGGTTGGAAATTCCGGCTTACACAACTGGGACTGCTCCTGACACACTCCCATTCATGGCTCATTAGACTAACATAGCCCACAGCTCTGCATTTTGAAAGCATCGTCCTACTGTCTTGAGTAACCATGAATCAGAGCTGCTGACTAGACACCAAGAGCTTGCTGCTTCCTTCCACACCCTCAGATCCACCAACTGCCCTGAAGGGAGCAGGTCTTGAGCAGACCAAGAAAGGTTCAGGTCCTTGACAAGAACCACCCAAGTCTCTTGGGGTCCCAGGCCATCCAAACAGCTGCCCTCCTTTAGAGAAATGCTAGATGCTCAACTGAGAGTGGGGGTGTCTGAGATTTCCTCCCCCCATGCAGAGCCTGAGCCTTCTCAGAGGTGCCCAGTACATGGACAAAGGGCAACAGACAGAAGTTAAGACCTAGGAAACTGCAATTAAATGCCAGGAAACCTTTCTGCACCAGGGTGGAAGAGGTTGTCAAACACTGGAATGTGGACCCAGAGAAGTGGCGAATCTCCATCCTTGGAGATACCTGAAAACATCCCTAAAAAGTCTCCTCTGGTTGGGCCAGCTTTGAGCAGGGGCTTGGATCAAAGCCATCGCACACCTTGCACCAGCACCACCAGAACCTCCTATTCTGCACGACCAGTGAGCAATTACAGCCTCACTTCAGAATGGACTGGCTGTTATTCGGGGCCAGCACTTGAGCCAATTAGTATTTTTAATGGCTGCATTGCCCAGGATTGACCTTTTCTTCCCAGCTTCACAGTTCCCAGGCCTGCCTAACAGAGCAAGCGGGAAGCCCTCACCCACAGGGCTCAGCACCTAGGGAAGCCCAGGACACACGGACAGCAAACTGGAGGTGCCATAGCAGTCTCCATGTGCACCTAGACCCACCTGGACTGCAGCTGCTTCATTTCTGCTTCATTGGCTGCCTGGAAGAGAGAAAGCACTTTCGTTACCTGTCCTAGGCACAGAATGCAGGTCAGCGCTTTTGGCAGCATCCTAGAGCAAAGACAACACAGGTACATTGCTAACACAGTGCAAAAATACCTGCTTGAGTGGTATAACTCCCTCTTCTCCTCCCACCCCAATTAAACGAGCACACAACCTGCAATTCTCTGTCTTTTTCTGCCTCCCTCATCCGGCCTGCCTCCAGCAGTGCTTCGATGGATTTTATCCTCTCCAGGAGCTTTGTATTCTCTGAGCTGGCATCCTGCAGCTTCCCCTTCACGTTGTCTAGCTCCAGCAACTTGCTTTTAACCTCTGCTTCAGAGCTCAGCAGCTTGGCCTGTAGTTCTGTTGGAAGAAGGGGTGAGAAACACAGAAAGACAAGTGCAAACACATTTGGAGACTCCCCCCTTGCCCTGCTCAAGAAGGACTCTTGGCCAAAGAAGCCCGGGCTGTGGATGCTTTCAAGAGGCACAGAAAGGGCAGGCAGGGATGCAGGACAGCATAGGAGTGAGGCATTGGAGTGGCATCCTAGAACAGGACCACGGACCAGTCCCATATCTTGCTCACACTGACACCAGGCAGCCTAACTCATCCCTGGATCTACCTGTCCTGCCCTGACCAGCCCCACCAAACACCCAACTGTGAAAGCTCCAAGTCTGCCCCACAGTTCTCCCTGCGCGGATCCAAGGTCCTCACCAGCAATGCTCTGCTGCTGTCCTTTGGCCTTTTCCATGTCTGTTAACAAGGTTTTGTAGCTGGTCTGGGTTTTGCGGAGCTCATTGCTTACTTCCTCCAGCCTCTTCTTCAGCGACGCCTCCACCTCCTTTTGGGAAGCCTGCATGGCAGAAGGAGAAGGCTTTCCGTAGCGTGCTAGGCACCCCGGCCAATTTAAAGCAAAGCTCCATGTGTCACATGATGTTGCTTTTAAGCTGTGCTTTGGGGGGTTTAAGTCATCCACCATGCTCCCCCTGTGCACGAAGCATCTTGCCCCACGCTCACATTTTAACATCTGCCAGCCTTCAAGTGGGAAGCAGACAACACCTGAATGTCTCAATTCTGGGCCAAGACCATGGCCACCTTCCCCTCTGAAAAATCTCTTAAACCCCTGGTCTCAAAGCAGCCCCAGCCCAGCAGGGAGAGGTACTGCCACAGTGCTTAGCAGGATGGAGACTCAGCCAGGTGTTTCCATATGCAGAGGAATTTTCAGTGCAGTTTGGGCCAGGGAAGACTTTTTTTTCATCTTAGAAAGCAGTGATGAAAAGGTCTGGCCAAGGCAGGCGCCTTTGAGGGGGAAGGCTGAGGAGGAGGATGAGAAGCATGCTGCAAACCAGCAGCTCTACAGATAGAAGCTGCACGCTTGCGGATGGAGAAACGTTGCTTTGCATGGAGGAGACAGATGAAGGTAAACCATCAGCCCTGTCTCTGTCTGAGCCATGCTTCCAGAACCACCAAGAAAGCAAGACTTCTCCATTTTTTGAGGATTTGACCCTGTATCTTCAGCTCAGAACTCTAGGTGTTACTGTGGAGTACATTCTTCCTAGCACCTTGAACACATTGCTGGCTTTAAAGTCTTCCAGCTAGTATGATTTATTTAATTAGTATTAAGGTGTGCAGCAAGCTGACAGCCCTGGAGGAGTTGTTCTAAAAGCATGCCTAGAAGCTGGTGTTTTGAGCCAGGAAGGCAGCTTCTGCCTTCATGCCAGCTGTGTGCCCACATCACCCACCTTGCTCCCCACCTCCAAAAGCAGCAGGGGCCAAAAGCAGCCCACCAAAAGGAGATGTGCATCCTCAGGCACCCAAAAAACTAAAAGCAAGGATATCAAAGGCCTCTTGCTCTAGGGGCTAAAAAAATACTTTAGCATGTGCAGATAAAGGTCTT
Organism: Coracias cyanogaster; assembly: GCA_033124195.1. Taxonomy (NCBI): domain Eukaryota; kingdom Metazoa; phylum Chordata; class Aves; order Coraciiformes; family Coraciidae; genus Coracias; species Coracias cyanogaster. The sequence continues at coordinate 29,126 of JAVSBS010013391.1, forward strand.
CACCACCACAACCCCTTTGTAAAGAGGCCAGAGCTACCTGGAGACCCTGTCTGCCACCGCTGGGGGGTACCCAGGATCAATGCTCCCAGCCCTGAGATGAGCCGAACCCCAGCAGAAGCACTGCCATCCCCCAGAAGATGCTCTTCCTTGCATGGGTACAGCCTGCCTGCCAGTAATGCACTGCTGTTCCTCCACCAACAGTGTGCTCAGACACACTACTTGGGCCGTGTCTTTGAAACACCCCTGAAGAACCCCAAACCCAGCCACACTCTGGTGACAACAACAAAAAAGCCATAAGCTCTACCTCCTGCACCAAGAAGGGAGAGAGCAATGGTCTTAAAAACAGCTG
>JAVSBS010013391.1:29484-42948 GCA_033124195.1 Coracias cyanogaster
GAGTCAAGACAAAGCACTCATGCCTGCATGAGCACAGGTTGGAGGGGGCCAGTGGGTTTCCCCTCTTGCCTTAAGGTGCCACCCAGCAGCAGGCACTATCCAGGCATCCACCTCAACACCTTCACAACAGGCTCACAACAGGTAAACAAGAATGGCTTTAACTGGGGCATCATGCTCCCTGGGCTTTGCTGGTGATGCTGCACAAAGAGTATATTGCATGTGACAAACCATCAGTGGGGAGACAATTAAAAGGTTTGCAAGGCAACATGCTTTCCAGCTGTGGACACTCATCTCCCTCCAAACTCTTCCCATGGCCAAGTCCACAAACACCATGGAATTTAGCCAGCTGCCCCACCTCTGGGAGGGGAGTGGGTTTGCCAGTGCTTGCCTGACCTGCAGCTGCTCAATCTGCTTTTCTGAGGCCACTGCTTTGATCTCCCAGCTCTTCTTCTGCTGCTCCTCTTGCTGCAGCACCTCTGATTTCTCAGACAGCTCTTTCAACAGCTTGTTGCACTCTTGCCGTAACTTGGCCAGCTCAGCATTCTGCCTGCACCAACAGAAGAGGGTTATTTTAGCCTGTGGGCCAGTAAAGCATCTCTGATGCTACCTAGGAGGGAACACATCCTTCTGCAGGCCTGATACAGAATTTGAAACATCTCAATGGTTGTGTTTGCCCGTTTCTAGGACACGTCTGGTCTTTCAGGGAGAGGATGGAAAGAGCTGACAAATCACTTTTCAAAAGCCGCGTTTCAATCACAGGAGACATTCCTTTCTCATGAAGTAGAGGACTCGAGGATTTGTGTTCCCAGACACAAGAGGAAGCACTCTATGCAGCTGGAGCCTGCTCTGTAATTATTTTACTGCTGCTAATCACCAGTCATTTCAGACTTTCTATAAAAAGGAGTGCGAAATTTTTCTACCTAGCTCCTATTTGTTCTGCACGCAGTTCTCGGTTCTCTGCAGCATCACTCCTATCAAAGTGCCAGCTGCACTGCTTCTGAAGTTTGACAGTATGAGTTCCTCTAAGGGGGGAAGTGCCACAGCACTTTCTGGTCCCCCCACCCACCCTCCACTGTCTGGCTCTAGCATCAGCGCAGGTGACCCCAAAGCAAAGAGGGTTTCCTCTGCCCTTCTACTTGGGGAGAACATGCTTGTTTCCCTTGCCAACTCCCTAAAAGCCATTTGGCAAGCTCTTCCTCACTCCCTCCTCTATCTCCAGCTAGTTGTGGTGTCTGTAGAAGCAGACAAGAAAGAAAGAGGGTGGCCAAGCCTGATGGACAGCCAACCCCATGGTTCATCAGAAGGCAGCCCCAGGCTCTGCCCCCAGCCCTGGCCTTACTTGCTCTCCGTTTGGCTGGTGGCCTGGTTGAGCGCATCCCTCAGGATGGAGTTCTCTTGCTGCAGGCGAGCCAGTTGCGTGTTGGGGCCATTCTCCAGCTGCTCCTGCAGGGTCCGGATCTAGAGGAGCCCAATGGGTTAATGCTGCCACCAGCCCCTTTGCTTTCCTTGTGAAGCCCACGAGATGAGCAAGAGGGACTGGGAACAAAGGAGGGTGTCTGTTGATGCTGACAGCCCCTAAGGATGTGACATCCCATGAGGATGCTCCCATATGCCTCTTCTCCCATGAGCACCATGGTCCAGGAGCATCATGGGGTCTTGCCCCTCCCCAAGGCTCTGGTCCCCTCGCACATCTCAGTCTTCTCCAAAAGACCACACATCTGTTGCCAAAAGCCACCCAGCAGTCAGAGAAGGAAGCTGAAGAGCACAGCGTGGGGCTCACCTTGCCTTGGAGCTGCTGCGTTTCGCTGACGTGGTCCTGGTAGCTGGCCTGCATGCGTGCCTGCACCGCTGCGATCTCCCGCTCTCGGGTAAGCAGCTGCTCCTTCAGCTTGGCCTCCACAGCCACCGCCTTGGCCCGCTCAGCCGCCAGTTCCTCAAGGAGAGAAGTCACCCAGTTAGTCCTCAGCGTATGAATTTAAGGGGATGCGAAACCGGTGGCCTCCTAGCTTAGAAGACTGTTCCGCCCTTTTGGAACTGCCCCCGTGCCCAGCTATGCCGTTTAGCACTTACATGTCCTCCTGCATTTTGTTTTGGGCTCTGTGGCCACTGGATGCCACTGTTGTTCCACACTGGGCCAGCTAAGAGAAAGGAGGAAGACAGCCTGGAATTTTATTCCCCACCCCCTTAGGATCATCATATAATGTTTGGGGCAAAGCAGGAAATTTTAAAATATAAAGTAAACTAAACACCCTCCACCCCCTGCCAAGGCAGGGATGCTCTGTTGGCCAGCTGGGCAATGCAGCCAACACAGGGAGGGGTTTAGCAGAGCACCCAAGTGCTCAGGATGGCTCTGCCCTCATCACTGTGGGTCCTGCTGGATTCAAGGCAGGAGGTGCTGAGCCCAGCATGGGGGGATCTGTTTCGACTTCAACACCCAAAAAGAGGTGGAGACGGGAGGCTGAGTGAGGGAAGGAGGGGTGTGGATAGGATCAGGCTCCTTAAAAAGGGATTGATAAGCACCTTTTCAGCTCAGGAGATGCAGGCAAAGACAGGCCTCCCTAAAGCAGCAGAAAGCTGCAGTCTCTTACAGAAAGGACTTTGCCCTGCTCTTCTAGGGCTACCCTGCAGCTCTTTGGGCTGGTGCCTCCCCAGACTGGATCAGGACCAGGACAGGGGGTCAGACAGGGATCTCCTCTCCTTTTTGGTGAGAAAACAGCAAATGGGTGAAAGGCTCAGAGGGCCCCCGGGCTTCACCTCCAAGGTGGATGAGTTGTGGGGCATGGGAGCCCCATAGCGAGCCACAACAAGCAGAGCCCACGCCAGGGATGCCGGGAGGACCGTGCGGCCCTTACCTTGCTTAGCTCCCGCAGCTTGTTTCTGGCAGCAGCCACATCCTCCTGCTCAGCAGCAAGCTGCTTCTCCTTCTCTTCCAGCTGGCGTTTCAGGACAGCAACTGGGTCACCCTTCTGTGTGGCCTGCCAGCACAGGATGGCACATCAGTGGGGACCACCACATCCAGATCCATCCCCTCTACCCCACACACACAAGATCCTGCCCTCTGCTCCAGGGGAAAATTCAGCTGTGGTCTCCAAGACTGACTCTCAGGGCCAGCAGGCCAGCACACGTGAAAACAGGGTGCCTTCTTTCCCCTCCACACCTCCTAATGCTCAGCAGAGCAGCAGAGTGGCATTGGCAGCCCTACCATGTGCCAGGTGTCCTGGACGATGCCCGCTTTCTCCGTCAGGATCTCAATGAGCTGCTGAGCCTCCCCCTCGCTGAACACCATGCTGCTGACAGTAGACACAAGTGTCTTGTAAGGCAGGTAGAGGGGCCCATCCGAGTCTGCTGGTGCTAGGGAAGAGAGAGGAGGGGTTGGGACCACTCAAGCTGATGGCAGAGCTGAGTACCGTCTTCTCAGTTGGCTCCAACCCCACAACTGCCATTCCAAACCAGCATCCACCCAGATTTCCACAGTTAAGTTTGATACCTCTCTAACTGAAAGCCATATGAGAAGTGCTGGAGACACTTGCCACAGGCATGTGCTTCTTAAGCACCTCTGCCTGGTTCTACTACTGGTCCCACCACCCTGCCACCATCCTCCATCAAAATGAGTGATTCCCAGCAGAAGCTGGGCATGCTTGCCAATGCCAGGGAGCAGAGATGTGTTGGGTGTCAGAAGCTGAACTGCACTGTGATACAACCTTGCTGGGAGATGTCACTCCATACAGCAATGCCAGTCATGCAGAGCACAGCAAGGTCATCTCCCACCTTTCACCAGGCTAGTTAGTTCCAGCTCTTTGCAAAGAGAATGACACAATTCTGGCCCTTCCTCTACCTCTCTGCTAATTCAGGAAAGCCAAGAAGCATCAGGGACTACGATGCTTTTGTAGGACCACAGTGCACATGGTCACCATGGATAGAGGGTGGTGAGCAGTGGTTTAGGAGTGGCCCAGTGGGCTTATTTTCCTAAAAAAACCCAGAAGAAAAAGCATTTTGGGCTCCAGTAGCTCCAGAGCATGTAAAGCCATTACCACCAGGGTCTCCTGAAAGCAGAGCTTGGACTCCCCAAGCAGCAAGGTCAGAGAAGAAGGAAGAGGAGGTGCTGCAAGCGTCAGAGCAGAGATGCCCGCAAAGCCCCTGGAGAGAAGCCCACACTGGAGCATGTCAATCCTGAAGGACTGCAGCCTATGGAGAGCACCCATGCTGCAGCAGGGGAAAGGTGACAGGAGAAAGGAGTGGCAGAGAGGAGCTGTTATGGACTGGCCACAGCCCCCATCACCCTGAGCTGCTCATGGAGGGGAGGTTGAGGAGCTGGGAGGGAAGGAGTGAAGTTGAACCTAGGAAGAAGGGCAGAGGGGAAGGTGTTGCTTTAATTGTATCTCTGTTTTTCATCTATTTTAACTGGAAATAAATTAAACTAGTTTTCCTCAAGTTGAGTCTGCTTTGCCTGTAATAGTAATTACTAAGTAATCACCCATCTCCATCTTGACCCATGAGCTTCCCCATCTTATTTTCTCCCCCGTTGAGGGGGGGGGGTGAGAGAGTGGCTGGGTCGGTGTCTGGCAGCCAGCCCCAGTCAACCCACCACAGCAACAGAGTGGCAAAACGTGGGAATGCCTAGCAGCTCCAGCATGCACTGTTTGCTCCTGGCTTCTGGTAGATCCATTTGGGACAGCAGCACTATGCCCTGGTAGCAGCAGAGTCTGTCTCACCAGTAGCAGTCACTTCCCAGCAGCACAGCCAGGGCAGCTCCACCGTCTTGTGCAGCTGTGGCCCAAGATCTTGGCTCACACTTTACTCATGCTGGCACCAGCACGGATGCAGGATGGCACATCACATCCGCTGGCCTGGTCCCACTGGATGCAGGGACCCACCAAGAAAATTTTGCCCATCTCCCAGCAGTGCTGCGCAAGTGAACCTTGCACAGGGCAGGTATGATGCAAACCTCACCTTGCAGCTGGCGAGCAGCCTGCCAAGCCATGGCAGAAGGAACCCTATGCTGCTGCTGAGCCCATTTGCAGAGTCAGAATCCTCGTGCCTCGCCAAATGAAGCAGTGAAACAAGAAGCAGCAAATGTGGCAAAGCTGCCATGGGAAAGCACAGCAGAGACAAGGGCTCTGAAGAGCTACTACTCAAACCCACACCCAAAGGAACAGAAGAAACATAGATGGCCCTTGCGTGGAGCCCCACACCTGGGAGGCTGCAGCCCAGATCAGGGACCCATGTGTGTTTCATGGGAAAGCATGGCTCCTGCTATCACAGGTAACGACCTGGGTTCTGAATACACACTAACCAACTGCGAGCAAGTTTTTGTGTGATGCAAGAAGCTAAAAATTCACCACACAAGAGAAAAATACCCCAAGCCACTCTTGTCAGGTTTGCCATCTGTTTCAGTGCCAAGCACTGTCTTTGAACACCCATTTTTATCTGCCACAGGATAATTTCTTGCTTCTACCACAGCTGCTGAAAGGCTGCCCACAATACCTTGGGTCAAACTGAAGTCAGCTTCATGGCGCAAATATTGCCAAGAGCTTTCCTTTGAAAAATCCCATGGGAGCAGCTAAGACATCACTTCTGGCTTTGGCAGGATCAGCACTTCATGCTCAGAGGAGTGGATGTTCAGAGCAGCCAAAAAACCTCCCAACTTATCATGCACTAAGAGTTCATCTCCCATCCACATTCCCTCAGCTGTTATGGTTTAGGGCCACATTTTTCAGTGTTAGAGAAGTGGGTCCCTGCATGCACATGCCAAACCATCCACCTCCAGTTTCCCCAACACCATCGCTGCAATATCCTCCAGTAACAGCTGCTCAAACCATGTCATGAGAAGCAAAGCTTTTAACCCAGCCCTAGAGATCAATGACCACAAAACATCCTGCTGAGTAGCAGGCCCTCTTCCAAACCATGGCTATGCAAACTGCTGTGTTACACAACAGCCCAGCTTTGGGTGTGCTGGAGAATGTTAGTACATAGGGGGTTCTTTGGTAAACAAAGAAATGAAACCTATGCACACCACATCACATTTTTGAGAACAGCTGAGAGATTTCTACCATGTGTCCATATGGGAACAGTTCTACAGGTCTGAAAGCACTCACGTTTTTAGTGCCTGTAATTAATTTAATTACTTAATTAAAAACTTAACCAAAAATAAACCCCAAAACTGTTCACATTGGTACAATGAGAATCCAGCTGCTGAGCTGCTTCTCCCCTCCCTATACTTATTTACACACCAGAGAGTTCAGGACCACCTTCTTTAATCTCCTCCATCTCTGAGTCAATCAAGCGAGGCATGAATGATGATGGGCAAGTCTTCCCTTCCCTGTGATTCATCTGAAGTCACTTCCCTCTAACTATCCTATGATCAGTGCCCCGCAGTATGAAATCCCCTCAATCCTCTCTCCTCCAGTAGGCTGTTTTTCACCTCCACTGAAGAAGGAGGAAACTCTTTCAGTGACCCACCTCTCTGTAGAAGAAGAATGGTAGAGCTCCTGTGTAGTTTTAATAATCAGGAGTGGAAGGGGAAAACACCTCATCTTGGCTTTCTACCCAGGTGTCCAGCACCTTTGCAGCTGCCCCCTCTCCCAGGACAGGTACATGCACCTCCCATTTATTGTCAGGGTGCAGATCTGCTCAGAGACCTGCAACGCAACAGCAAATCTGAGAGGAACCTGTAACTCTCCAACATCTTTGTGCTGGACCCAGGAGCTAAGCACCAAGCAGGGGTACCTGATGCAGGAGGCAACACACTACAGAATTAAAATATATCAATAAATTCTTGACTTCCAACTTCTCTTATCCCTAGAGAGAACTACAGTCCAGTATAGGCTTTTTCAACCCACGTTCCCCTGGCACATATGGTCCATCTCACCAGAGACAGCCTTTCTACAGCTGTCCTCTTTCCAACAGGAATTGGCCTTACCTGGCTCGCTCTTCTTCTTGGATGCAGACTTCTTCTTGGCAGGTCCTTCATGCTTCTGCTCCTCATGGGTCGGAAGAGCAACAGTTTTCTTTATGACACTGGAACTGACAACTGGAGCACTTTGCTGTGTGCCAACCGGCGGCACAGCCACAACAGGCACCTCCTTAGGGGTCACCTCCAAGACAGAAGAACTTTTGGCGACACTGACAGGAGGTGGAGCCAACACTGGGCTAGGAGCAGGCTCTACCTTTGCCACTTTCTTCTCCTTCCTCCTCTTCTCCTTAGGTGATGGAGCAGGTTTCTCCTTTTCCTGGGGGGCCACTGACACAGCTGCAATCGGAGACTCAACAGTTACAGGCTCAGGCACCACAGCAGGCTCCAGAACCACATCTTTGGGAGAGTCCATCACTTCTTGAGTCAGCTGCTGCTCCGGAATCTTTCCATTAGGTTTCTCTTCCTTTTTCTTTGCTTTTCCTTTTTTTTCAACAGGTTTCTCTTTCTTCTTTTTCTCTGTTTTCTGCTGCTGGGTCTTCTCAAGCTCTTTGCGTTGCTTGGCCAAGGCTTCCTCATAAGAAGTCTCCTTCATGGAGAAGGTGGACACCAGGAAGATCGCGATCGCTGATATCACCATAAAACCTCCAAAGACCATAACACCCAGTGTCTGAGGGTCATACACATCCATCCTGCCTTATTCTTCTGTATCTGTAACACATCAGTACAACAGTTAGTGGACAGAAAAAGAGAGATGCAATGACCTCTCTGAGCAGTGAGTTTCATAAGGATATCTCTGTCTCCCAATGGCACCAAGCACTGAAAAGTCAAACACTCAAGATTCACACAACTCTAGTGAGGTCAACCTGCCTACGCACCCCAAAGTTTGTGCTCCTCTGCTATGCTGCCTATGCACAGTGGTCCAGTCATACTGCAGCAACTAATTTCACTGGCTGTAGCAATCTCCAGAAGAACCAAAGAGGCAGAAGAAAAAAACAGGGATGCAATCAGAGACAGCCATGAGCAATTAGCACTAAATGCCCAATGAAATGGTTTTACATGACTATTGCATGATGCTGTGTCCCTGCAGCAGTAAGAGAGCTCCTTCTCAGACTGTTTGGTGCAGGCTGGCCGAGACCTGGGCTCTCCCTGGAGTACTTGGCCTTTTCAGATGCACATTCAGCACTCAGCCTTGGAATAAAACATCTCCCTGGAAGGAGAAGGCAGCACAGGAGAGCTTTCCCCAACTTTGCAGCAGTCCTGGTCTTCTCCCTTCACCACCTGCACCCTGTGGCACTGCTGGTTTCTGCCCTGCCCAGCACGGAGGACACATGGTAACTGTGTCCAGCTGCTCCCAGTTCACAGTGAAGAGGGACAACTCAGCAACGATGCTGCATGCATGTACACCACATGGAGTACCGAGTCACGAGCATTTCCTTGAGATGCAAATACCAATAAAAGTCAGAAGTTCAAGCTAAAGAAAAAAAAGACACGGTTGTTAATTATCTCATCTCCCCAGCAGATGCTCACAGGAAAAAGTGAGACTTGCAAAGGCAGCACTGGATATGGCACTTCTCTTTCCACCTCTGCTAGAAGCTGGAGGGCAAACCAAGCACCGGGTCCTTCCCACCCTCCTCTCCAGGCTGTTTCTCCACACATGGAGCAGCAACAGAGACTGTATCACCTGCTCTGAGATCTGGCAGGCAGGACATGGAGAAAGCCACTGCTATCTCCACTCTTCTTCATTGCTAATTGCACCTTGTCCTGAGTTTCAAAGGCAATCTCGTCTCTGCTGTCCCACTCACGTTTCTCCCACTGGGGCATCACCTGCACGTGGCCCCAGGGTGGCTCATGAACCCTCAAACGCTGAAGTCAGGCAGTTAATCTGCAAAGGGGCACTTTCCAGGAGGTGCCAGGCTGCAGTTTCTCACCACTGTGCCTCAAAACATAATCAGGAAAACGTAGAAAGTCCTCAGCTATCAGAAGTTCCCATCCTCACACTTAACTGTAAACATTATCAAATTTCCTCTTTAAGAGGTTGTGGGCTGAGGAGGGAGGGAGGGGCTGGAAGGGGAGGAGATAAAAATAAGAATAAAACTAAGATCAGCATCTTTTCAAAACCTCAGTGCTCACAGGGAGAGATCTCAGAGGCTTTTCCTTTTCAACAACCAGAGCAGCAAACCTGCAGCTGAATTTACAGCTCAAAGCTGCCAGTGCAGCAAGGGGGTGACAGCACAATGAAAAACTCTCCTCCAACACCTGCACAGGGGATGCAGAGCTGGAAGGAGCTGCAAAGTGTCTCTCTCTCACCAGAGATACTCACCTGTCCGGCAAAGGATGTTTTAACCAGCAGCCCAGCTCTCCCTGCCCACCTCTCCAAGCATCCCAGGTGAAGCATGAGAGAGCTGGCAGGCAGGAGAGCTGCCAACACCAGCTGGAGCCAGCCTGCCCTGGCAGGGCCAACTTTCTACCCCAGGGCACTGCTCGAGATCCCAGCTGATAACTGCAGGCATCGATATTTCCTGTCCGCCCCAGACATTTCAGCTTTAAACGGCCTCAGTCCGCTCTATCCCAGCACATGTGGTACCTAGTCATGCCCTTCCAGCATCACTTTGGGACGGTCCCTACCAAGACAGGCAGATTATTCCTAACCTGCAGGGTGAAAAGGGCTGGATTTTCTCTTCCTGGAAGTAAATAAAAAGTAGGGCTGGAGAACACAAACCCATGACCTTGTGCTGGTTTTAGGGGTACAGCAGAACACCCATGAGCTGTTTTAGGGGCAGAACAAGGCAACCCACATTCCTCACCCAGCAACCCCAAAATATTGGTAAAAATAAACCCTCCTGATCACCTCACGCTGCCACAGCTTCATATTTAGAAAAAAATTTCCTGCTCCAGCTTAGGACAAGGGCATCACTGAACACCGGCAATGAACTTCCAACCACACTAGCTGCTACTGCCACCTTCAAAAGCAGCTGGATGGAGTCCACGGAGGATGGAAATGGAGGAAAAATACCAACCCTCTGCTAAAGAGCCATCCAGCATGCAGGAGATGAGGATAATGGCGTTACTACACAGACTGGGGTGGTGAGGTGAGTGAGATGGTGGTGCTGGATGTGGTACCACAGTCCTGGAGCCCTCTGCCCGCCCCACCCCGCACTGCTGTCCCCTCCAAAGCCACCACAGGCAGGGTGTTTCAGTCCCACGAGCTCTCCCCTGCAGGCAGCCTCACCCAGCCCCACAGCAGTAAAAGCTGCCTGTACCTTGCCTCCTCAGGCTTTATAGGCAGGGTGAGATAAGGATGCAGATTAGCGTTAAAGTCCTTCCCAGCTGAACGAAAAAAAACCAACCAAACAATAACCTCCTCCAAAACAAAACCAACACAAGAAAAAAGCAGCCCAGAGCACTAACCTACAGGAGCTGTGGACCTGCTGGAGGAGCCATTGCAGCAGCCAGAGCTTGGGAAAACACTGAGATGCTCGCATGGGCCATTCGCAAGCTCCCACCCCTGGACCAGAGAAACTCTGTGCTGTTCCCAAGGACTCCATGCCAGGTGAAAATCCAAAATTAAGAGAGCTACCAATTGGGCAGCAATCACTCCCAGCACTGCTATCATGGCAAAGGCAAACTTTGGTCCTGTCTCAACACTTGTGCCCCACTGGGCTGGTCCTGGCAGACCCAGTGCTGACTTAAAGGAGCATGTTCTACCAGTAGAGTTCCTCCTGTGGTCTAGACTTGGCATGCACCAGCCCAACAACTTGTTCAGGGAAGGGCCTATCGCTCCAATGGCACAAAGACAGCAGCAGGCTGTATGCTACCACATGCACTTAAATCAAACCAGGCTGGCTTTGGCATCTGGGGGATAAGAAAAAGCCTTCCTCTGGGAACTTCCTGATGCATAAATGCAAGAAGCGACGTGCAGTGCTAGCATCAGGAGTGAAGCTCTGCTTTGGCATTTCCTGACCTCTCTGCCTTCACCCATCAAAGGGCTGAAAGTTTGCTCCTGGATTTGCACAGCAAGATACAGTCCCCTCTGTGACCATGGCAACGGGAGCACATGTGTCTTGCCCTTCAGCAGGAAACTCTTCCACGTTTCCCACCTGCACAAAGCCTTAGCCAGGACACATTAAAACAGGGCTCTGAAGGTACCACTGCTTGTCTGCTTGTGGATGCCTAGAGGATAGTTTTGTACATACAGGTTCAGCTTGACAGCCAGGCTTTGAAGAGGCTTGAAGACTTCAGCACCCTCCTCTTTGTACCTTCAGGTCCTCCACGGGACTTTATCCATACAACAGTGTTGTTCAATCCAATGTCCAGGCTGCTTTGGGAGACAGTTGTGGGCCTAATGGGTGCAGGGGCACCACCAGCTGCCACAGTCCATGTTCAAAAAATCAAGTTCACATCCAATACTGAGCATGTTTACCTGCGTAAAGTTTCTTGAGCAGGATCATCCTCTGTTCCTTACCCAGCCAAAACCATGGAAACTACCAAATATCTCCTTATGAAAACTTCCCCAGAACAGGTTGTTCAGATAAAGCTTTTCACCACCACCAGAACAGGACTATGATAGACAACTGGTATTTCACTGGGCCTTCTCATGTAAAGGAGCCAAATGAAATGCTGTGCTCTGACTCTTCCATTCTTGGAACTTATTTTTGTTGGGAATCAAACTTCCCAACAACTCAGATAACAGCCCAGAAGACCTCTGTTTGCCCCGAGCAAAAGTCCAACTCGCCCTAACGAAGCAAAACCAGTAAAGCACTCAACCCTGCTGGTTTTTCAGCACCAATTTCCAGGATGACCCAATGCACAGACACGTGGTGTGAAGGCACCAGGGCCATGCTCATTGTCTTGTGGTTGCATTTGCCAGAGACAGCTAAGTGTCAAAAAACAGGCCAGAGACTTCCCACCTCTTGAGTCTTTCCTCCCCTTTGCGATCACTTCCATGAAATCCACAGGAATTCAGTATCTCTGTAACTCAGCCCTCCACCAACCCTGGTTTAAATCTGTCGGGTCAAGCATCAGGTGGGCAGGAGCAAAAGTTGTGTGGTAACTACAGAAAGCTTATTTCTTTACATAGCCCAAGGAAAACATATCTGTTCTCTCCTGGTCTGCATAGGTACTGCAGATGGGATAAGATGCTCTTGCAAGCAGGACACTGCTCCTCCTGCAATCCAAGGCTTGCACTTTGCCGTGGTGACAAGGTGGCATCTCAGGTTAGAGCAATGTAGGAGAAGAGGTAACAGAGTGTTGGAGGGCAGGAAAGAGAGAACTGAGTTGATGCAGCCGGGCTGTGCATAGCCCACAGCAAGGCCTGCCAGCAGAGCACCCGCAGCTCCCTTTCCTCCACAGCACCTCCCAGTAGGTTAAAAAAAAATAATAAAAAGCTCTCCCCTCTCTAAACACACACACACAGAAGTCAGTCAAAGCTGGCTGACCAAGCATACGTTTCCAGGCTGAGATTTCGGGTTTTTCCAAAACACAAAGCTATGTCCCAGGCCAGAAGAGTGAGAAGCAGGCATCACCTAAGGGACCACTGGTTGAGGAGGACACTGCCCGGCCTCTGGTTTGAAGACATTAGGTCTCATCTCCTTCCCTGCCCCTGGTCTGCAGCTTCCCTCTCCAAAAGGCAGCATGAGGGCAGAGACATGACTGGGAACAGTGCTCCTCCAGCAAAAATGATGGAGAGGGCGAGGGAACTGGGAGGCCTGATCTTGCTGATAGCAGGGCAGCCTGGCAGCGGGAGAAGGCAGCAGCGCTGCCAGCAGATAAAAGACAATCACCAGATACTTCTCCTGGAGTTTCTCTCTCCACCCTGTTGCGATAGAGAGAGACAAAAATTAAAAACAAATGAGAAAAGCCTGCGTGCTGCGAGCAGATCCTGCATGCATCGCCAGCGGCCTCTGTTTTAAATACATTTTCTTCGTAAGTGACTGTGCACTTCCAGCCTCCCGGCAGCACCCGTTACTCCACGCAGCGACTCTGGATCAGCTGCTGCACCCACCAGCGACCGTTCCAGCTGGACTTAATGGAACGTCTCTCTGCGCTCCATTAGCTCTTGCGGCGCAGCAGCCGGGGCCCTTGGCGATGCTGCCAGCTCCCTTCATAAGCCTCGGAGTTAAAGACAACAAGGGCAGAAAAAAAAAATAGAGAGAGAGGAGAAGAGCATAATAGCACCGTAACACAGCCACAGCTTAACGAACCTCTGTCACAACTTTTCCCTCCGCTCCCCAGCCCAACGCGGCGTTCCGCCGCCGGCCCTCCCCAGCTTCTGCTCGGGGCTCGCATCCCAGCGAGCGCCCGCCTTGCTCGCCTCCTTCCAGCCGCTCCCCGGCGATGCGGGCACGGGGCGGCCGCTGCCGCCGCGAGCGTCGCATGCGCGTCGTCGCGGAGCGCGCCCCTCGCGGCTTCGACGACGTGCACGACGTCATCGGTCGCGACGAGCTCGCCGAGATCGCGACCGCGTTCAAGCGTGCGGCGGGATTCGAGCCGGAGCAGCTGCGCGCGAGGCCCTCCTTCAGCCGGCCGGGAGCGGTCGCGTGAGCCCGGCGCTC
>JAVSBS010013393.1:0-47186 GCA_033124195.1 Coracias cyanogaster
TGCCCAGGGGGGTTGTGGAGTCTCCTTCTTTGGAGACATTCAAAAGCCGCCTGGATGCGTTCCTGTGCGATCTATTGCAGGTGATCCTGCTCTGGCAGGGGGGGCTGGACTAGATGACCTTGAGGTCCCTTCCAACCCCTAACATTCTGTGATTCTGTGAAAGACGGCCATGCATGTGCACCATGGGCTGGTCAAATGTACCTGGCACAGGTCACATCTTTCCAAGGACAATGCTACAGCTGCACAGCAGACCACAGATACTAAAAGAACAATAGAGATAAAATACAAGGATACATATATCCTCTACTGAAGTAAAGAGAAATGTTGGACATATACTTTTCTAAAATAGCTATTTTTACCTTAACAGAATGGACTTTTCTGTCATTTGACATTAAGAACTTAACTGTATTGTTAAAACTGGGAACTCAAGACTTCGTATGTATCATCATCAGAACATCCAAAATGTGATTGTGAGATAATAATAATAAAAAAAGGTCATTTGGGATTTCTCTTCTCCTGCCCAGTGGCCACCTGTCTACATAAACATACAGAAAGACCAGCTGATAGCCCTCCCATGAAATGAATAAGCCTCATCTCCTTTAAAATCAATGAAACACAAGAGTTTTCTCCACTATATTTGTAATTATTTCTATTACAACAAATGTAACTGAGAGCATCCTTGTTATTGAAATTGGTTGGTCATGATTAAACAGTATTTAATTATTTTTGGAGCAGAAAAGGAACATAAGAACAACAACAGAGTACACATATTGAACAAGCAATACCAGCAAAGATTGTAGTATCAACTGGCAAAACCAGTAACAGAAAGTTTACAGTACCAGAACTAACACCATCAATCACATACCATTACTTTGGCTCACTTAATACAACTACATCAAGAGCACCATCGTTCCTCATAAGCCCAAAGCCCTCTCTTAACCATCAACTTCATTATTTTGCCCTTCCCTGGTCCATGATCAGCTTGCTGGTTGCACCTTCCTATAAAACCTCTAGGAATGTGAAGTCTCTAAGGACAGGACTCTTCATGCACACAAAATTTTTTATCTGTTCCTTTCTACATCTTTGAAACGCTTCAGGAATATTGTATGCCATTTATTTCCACACAAAATCTCGTAGACAAATGGCACGTCTTACAGATGAGATGCTACAGCACAGATAAATCACAAATTCCAAAAATCTATTGTTTTTCACATGCAGAGTCCAGCACTTAGGATAACAGCATACAGCAGCAGTTAATGTTTAAAGCAGTTTTGACTTGAGCTACTGGTCAGATGCCTACCCATCACACAAAGCAAATACGTGCTCACACTGGAAAAAAACACTACAGTTGTAACTGGTGACTACCCAGGACATACCTGCCTTGACCAACTACATGAAGCAGCTGCTCCATGGCACTGGCCAGAGTATGATCCAGTTCTTTTGGGCAGGGCTCCGCTTGTCCCATCCAGGGGAAAATACTCTCTTTTGCAATTCCCTCCATCTTTCATTACGTAACTTCAAACAACTTCAGCAAATCAATTGGGGATCCAACATAGCCTCCCTCTAGAGGACTTTAATTTAACTTCACAGTGCTAAGATGTACAGGAGTTTTGTTGGATAAAAAAACCCAAACAACAACCCAGTTTATAGTTTTCTCATAAAGGGCATTTATGTATAACAAGGCTAAAATGAAGTTATAAAAGCTTATGTTCATTCTGGCATTTAATCTGAAAGAGATTGGCTTAATATCTTATCTGTGTGGTGTCATTTAAAAAGGATATTCCATTACACAGTATCATCTAAAAGCTGGAATGTTCTTAGTCAGCCTAATAGAGCCTCTACATGAAGCAGTCAAGTTGAATAAAGTTAAATTATGGCAGTGACAGGCTGTCACCCACTGGGAGAAGGTGTGCCAGCAGGATGCTCAACCAAGTTGGAAAGGTATTTTCCAACAGCAGAACCTCAGATTCACTCTGACAATCCTGTCTTCACCCCCACCCTGTAAGCAAATGTGTTGGGGTAGGCAGAGATTTGCCTGCTCATTCTTACAACTCCTGCATGTCTGCTTCCTTCCTTTCTCTTCTTCCCCTAGGTCAGTCCCTTCCCGAAAACAGACTGACTTTCCAAGCTGTTTTTTCTTCTCCTCTATCATACCAAGCATCACTGGTACCTAGCCAGTCTTCTCTCCTCTGCCTCTACTCAGTACTCTTCCCTCAAGTCCGTGACCTATACCTCCTGCCACGCAACCATTTCTTGTCCTCACTGAATTCAGAGAGTGTCCTGGCTAACAGTACAAGCTTGACAGCCCCAGAGCTGCCTGAGAAACCATTATCTTCCCCTTCAGAGCTCTCACATGCTCATTTCATGCTGATCTCCTGGGAAGGACAGTGGACACTTATTCCCCATCCCCTTCTCTGTGACATGAATAATTTTTGCAGGTCTCTTCTCTGTCAAGTACTTGCCAGGCCAAGGACTACTGGCGGGTCTTTGTCACCAGATACTTTGGATTTTTCTTCTTCTTTACAGGGTTTTGTGGACTGGGAGAGGTGAGGTGGAACACAGGGAAGACCAGAGCTACACATGGTATTGAAACAGGAGAGCACCATGCATTTATGTAGTGACATGTTCACACTTTCTGTTTTGTTTTCTGTTCCTTCACTAATAAGTACTGACACTTGTTTTACTGATCATTACACTGCCATTTTTACAGGACAACCACAAAGTCTTCCTCCACAGCAGTGACACCTGGTGCAGCGCCCATCAAGGCAGACGCCACGTTGTGACTCCCCTCCTCCTCCTGCACACATTGCTTTCATTTATCTACAAGCAATTTCCTCTGGCATTTTATCATCCAATCATTCAGCACAAGGAGTTCTCCTGCAACACATTTCAGTCAGCCCTTCTTCTCGTTATTCTTAATACTCAAAGCCTACACTCTTGCAAAATTTCAGTTCCCGACTTTAAACTCTGAGGTGACAAACTGTTCAAACAAAATCATCGCCAGAAACTACATCAATAAACAACCCTTCTTCCTTGAAAAACCCTCTAACTGTTCTTACCCTTCAGAAAATTACTGGAAAACAGTCACTCTCCTAAATGAAATTCCCCAATCACTCAAAAAAAAAAAAAAAAATCTTCAAGCAGGCACTCCCCATAACGACCTTTAGCCCTAATTGTTCCAGTTTGGCAGAGTTGGGAACATTTCACAGCAAGATCTTCTGTCAAGAGCCCGACAACCTAACACTTGGACCTTTTGGACCATGCTAATGTGCCATCTCTGCCCTGAGAAGATTGAGCAGGAGCTCCACAGCTCAGGAAACAGCACTGCCAGGCCAAAAAAAAAAAACCAACCCCAACTCCAAACAATCAAGCAGGCAAACCTAAAAGTCTAACAGCTACTGCCTGGCTCCAGGTCTTCTGCATAGAAGGTAGGAGGGGAAAAATACCCTCACCCAACAACCATCCCACCCCTGTGCAGGCAGACTCCTTTGCAGCGCCAAGAATATTTTGAAAGACATAAAATGAATAACTTTGCAACTGAATATTCATTTCTGAATTGAAGGGAAACATCTTAAGGGCGAGTGGGCGTAAGGAACCATTCCTCCTCAGCACTGCTGCGCTATTTATTAAACCCTGTGAGTACCCACAAGAATTCAGCTTTGGCCTTCGCACTGTACACTAACAAGCTTAGTTTACTGACATTCACAGAGCATATGGAGCTCTGCTTCAAATGATCCCTTTGAAAGGGACAATTAAATCAGACAACTGGAGATTGAACAACCAACCGAGCTAATTAAATTCTTAAGTTCTGTTTGTGTATTTATCCAAATCATTCTCACCATTCTTGCTGAGAAGGGGAATGGGTTGGCTAGGGAGGTCGAGGGAATAAAATACGCCCTCCCCCCGCCCCCAGTTACAGATCTGTCTGGAACAAAACTTGAGACACGAAATCAATGCAGCCAGTGGTGGAATTCATCTTATTGTGACAGAAATATTCCATTTTCCCTAGCTTATATTTTAAATTGCTTTCTGATATACCAAGTTATTATTTTTTAGCCCCTTTGGTTCCTTACATAATTAAATGCCATGCCATTCAGCTTTTACAATTACTTTTACCAATTTCAGAGGAACATTGACACTCAGCTGCTTTCTCAACTTTCTGTGAAGAATTTATTCCCCACAAGTATTAGCTCTGCTGAGTATTTTCTTCTTCATTACATTAAAGGCTCTTAGCCATCCCTACAGAAATCTTCTCCCTTGTACAGACTTTTCTGCACAGTAGGTAGTATTTGCTGATCTTCCATTTCCTTGCCTAGCATGCCACATAACCAGAAGGAGCACAGAAGAGGGGAGAGGACAATGCTTTTTAGTACCATGGTGCCTTCAACTTGCAGGCAAGGGAGAACGGCTCAGTACAACTTACTTGTGACAAATTCAGATTTTGCATTTAATACATGTAAAAATAACAAGGATCCCTAAAGATCTCCTACCTAACCTATGAATGTTTTGCCCAATTGCTCTACCGGTACAGATACACAGCCTCTGAAGCTTTGAGAACTGTCTTCTATCATTTCTCTTAGAAGACCACCTACATTTGGAGCATGCATGTTCCCAGCTCCTCTGACGTCGCTTTCAAGGTATTGCCCACACTAAACAGGTCCAGCAGCACAACACTCCCTCCAAATTTGCCAACTGGTGACAAGGCACACAGCACTTTACAACAGTACTTTACTGATGGAGAAGTGACAAAGCAAGCAGCATCATTCTGCAAGGAGCAAGCTCATCCTGCTTAACGCTTATCTGAGAGAAATGTAAACAGAAACACAGATTAGGGTAATATCTTCCTTCCCAGGTAGCCTAAGGAGAATTATTTGGCCAGTGTGGTTTTTGTTTGATTGATTTTTGGTTTGGTTGTTTTGGATTTTTTTTTTTTTTTTTTATTTTGTAGACAACTGAGGAAAAGAAATAAAAGAAAAAAAGAACACCTTACAGAATTATTTTAATGGCAAAAGATTTATTTCTCACAAAATTGCTACCTTTTTTCTTAGCAGAACAAGAGGCAGGAGTTTCCAGGGAAGAGCTAACCAAGTACCAGCAAGGAAGCCTTCCCTATAGCAGGCACAGTACAACACCATAGGATCTTCTCCTAAGAATAAATTATAAGTAGGAGACATAATGAAGAAGGTGATAAACATGCTTGTCATCTATGGCTCTACCTTACGTACCTGTTGATTAAGTCAACCTTCAGAATTACTGGAATGTTATCAAGCATCCTACTTCCAACTGAAAGCAATGCAGGCCTTACCACCTCAGACCATTTTCAGGTCTATCACAGATAAAGTTTGCATTATTGTCCCAGACCACTGAAGAACCAAAAGACTTTGCCCACATTTCCCCATGACCCAATTGGTATCCTGGCACAGTGCTTTGCATGAAGGTGAAGAAACTGGGGGCTCTGCAACAGAGAGCCCACAGATCTTCTCTCATTTTAAGTTCCAATTTGGTCTGAGGTCACAATGACCTGAATCTAGCATGAATTATGCATAACTGCCCTCCAAGCAAGTGGATCTGTGCCAACTGAACCTCATAAAAAGTTTTGGTTGCTAGGAGGAAGCAGTGGACATATTCTAAAGTCCTGTTTACTCAAGCCGTTGAGGTTCCCCTCTGGAATAACCTTCCACTGTCTGCTCACCGGTCTTTCTCTTCTTGACACATCAGACTTCTGCTAAAATCTGTGATTTCCCATCTGCTGTCATCTAGAGAAGCTTCTATGAATTATCTCTCTGAACAGCCTGCAGAAGACCTCCAACATCTTCAGAACAAGCTTGTATCTTTAAATAAGCTAAATAACATGCCTAGCATAAATTCTGCTCGGATAAGTCCTGCATTCAGACATGGTGTTGTTCAGATGCCCACATATCAAGTTCTGAGTCTCAAACTCCACAAGTTGGCATAGCAGACCACCTCAGCACCACATTATAGAGCTTGCCTCAGCTTTTCAGCCTGCTCCCTCTCTCTAAAAGACCGTTATCTCAAATGGATACACAATATTTTTACATCAACATTTTTCATCAATTGTTTTATGCGGATATTAAGTTTCAGAGCGTACTATCTGGAAATCTAGGGTGCTCCAGATCATGCTTTTAAAGACTTACCCTATAATTCTCCTACCAGATTGGAGGAGATGCATTTTTATTCTCCGATTTAGAAACACGTAAAAGGATTTTCCATGGTTATCTTAGCTAAGACTGGACTTAGAGCATTTATTTATTGCGCTGTTTATGTGTACTGTGAGCCACCCGATGAGGAAATGGAGAAATAAAAATAAAAACAACCTCCCCCTTTAGACCACACAATTTCTGACACCATTTCCACTTAGAGCTCAGCTCAGTTTTGTGCTTTATGGAGGAAGAGAGTAAGCAAACACAGACTTCAGTTTTTCATCATTTACTGAACCGATGGCATACAAGGCTCATTTATCATCAAGCCCTACGCTCAATCTGAAATGCTAATTACAGACACAAAGAAAAGGTAATGTTTTTTCAATAATTAGTAAGCACGCAGTTCTCAGAACAGTGTTATCTGATTTATGACAGGATTCTGGAAAGAAGATGGTGGTGCTGACACACTCGTGGTTTCCCTTCGGTTCAGTTTTCACTTAGAGCAGATTCAAACCTCTCTGGAGTATCTAGTCAAGAGATCTGACCGGCAAAATAATTTCTAACTCTGAGGAGGATGGATGACATCTTCCCAACTGACGCATCCTTGGGAACTACCCAAAGAACAGTGGCTACAAGCAACATGACCAGAGGACTGAAAAGTCATGCCACAAACATCAAATTCTTAATGACTGAAATACGCAACCAATAATGCCATTCTTAACAACTCTCACCAACACAAATACCAGCAAACATAACTTAGTGCTGTAGAAGGGGGGCGAGTAAGGATTCTGAGTTGATTTTAAAAACACAACTAAAACAGGAGGTAAAAACTGCATCAGAAATGGTGAGCGGTGTCTCAAAGGTACTAAGCAAGTCAGAAGCAAGAACAGCTTCTGCAGTAACAGCCAGGCCTGAGCTTCAGCCTCTCTTACCCAGAGTAAGCAGCTGAAGATCTCCCTAAAGCTTCACCACAGCCAGATAAAAAGGGAAGGCAGAGCAAGGGCACAAGCCTCCACGATGAAACACCTTCCCACTCAGGAAGCATGGCGGCACACTTCTAGAGCGAAGCCTGCCATTACCACTGCGTGGCCTGAAGCGCTTGAAGAGATGCTAAGCCTTGTCCTTTCTCCCTGCACTTCGCTCCAGCAGCACACCACTAGCATTTATGTTAAGGAAACACTATTACTCCTCTTGGTCAAACCTCACAGTCCTTAACTTCAATGCAGGCTGCAAAACTTTCTCTTTAGAGTGGTGGGGTTCTTGGGGGAAGTGGGTAGCATTGTTTGGGGGTTTTTTAGCATTGATGTAAGCCACAGAAGCACAAGAAAGGCATTTCTTAGAAACTGAGTAATGAATTGAATAATTGTTATTGAATATTGATATTGAAATTCGATACATTATTTTTCTTGAAAATTGATATAATATTACTGAAAAAAAAAAGAATTATCTTTAAAAAAAGGTCATACAGGTCACATTCACTACACTGTGCTACCTGGGAGTCAGGACTCACCAACAGCAAGGCTATTAGTAGGTATATGGTGACCAAACCCAGCACAGCACTGGAGTGTTGTAAGGTAGGTGTTCAAATACCAGTCTTCTCTCTCCAGTGGAGACCTCATGGAGAGGGCTACAATATACTCAAGGATTTTCTCCAATGTATGTACAACCTTACATTTGTTCCTTTATCTTGCAGTGGAGAATTCTTATTACCATGCTTCAATTACAAGATGGTAAAGGACAGAATAAATAGTGAAGGTACTGCATACATGATTTAAAGTCGCCTCCAACTACTGCATGTACAAACATTTGTTTTCCTTTAGATGCCACAAATCAAGCCAGAACAACAGTAATGTGATTTTGGCTTGTGCAAAACAATGCTTTATTTTTTAATAAGCAATGGGCCTACCTAACACCCCACCAAACCAAAACAAAAAACAACAACACCCCAAAACCGCACAACTTGTTTTATTTTAAAATCATATTGTCGTTACAGAAGATTCAGAGACAAGCCTTCTAGAAAAAAGGTAACTGCATGAGACAAAAGGTAATAAAAAAAGGACCGTTTTCTGCCATGTTCTTCTAATTCCTGGGCTGCAAATTCAAGCTACAGAAAAAAGTCTGTGTATCAGATGCTGTACCAGGTTAACAGAACAACATGAGTGTCTAATGATTACCTTGAAAACTGAAGAGTCGCAGTGAGCCTAACTTTTTAAATTTTACTTTTCAAATATTGAGATACTGCTTTAGATTTGATTTTCACTTTATTTTTTCTACACAGCATTGTCCTGGATGAAGCCCATCTTACAAAAACACTCTAAGGTGATTCTCTTCCTCATCTTCCCCTGCACTAATGTCTCTGGTAATGCAGGACTTGGGTAAGTCTCTGTGGTCTCATACTGTCCTGCTAGTGTGTTTTCTACTAATCCCAAACTCTCTCACAAGCTGCATCCCTCTTTCCAGCTTCTGAATATGCATTACACCCACATCAGGATTCAATAGCGGACTGAAATTCCTTTGTATGCTGGAAGTTTCAGTCGTAATCTCATCAACTCTAGGCACTGAGTTCTGCAAGGCTGAATGGACAATCCATAATGCTCTGTTCCTGTGAGATCTCCTGCCCTTGCCAGAAATAGGGACGGTATAAAGTTGTCTTCCATTACTGGGAGACCTATGATTGAATTAGCAAACTTTTTGACACTTTCTGAAGTCCTGCAAGTCTAAGACATCATTCCCCAGAGGCCTTCTATTGAGCCAGCCTACTGACACACAGATAAGACAATGGTCTTTTCTCAAATACTATTACAGGGGGTCTGCACAACGTGAACAACTGTTGAAAACAGACGAGTGTCGGTCTGGTGTGCCTTACTTCCAGGCAGCCCCAGTCTTCTCTTTTTGTCCCTGGTATACTAGCAGAAGCCACAACTCAGAGGCTGCTCTTCCATTCAGATGCCTTCTGGAGAGCTCTCCCTCCAGATGTGACCTACTACAGGTTAAAAACGCATCAGGAACTGAAGATGAATGGAGACAGTCTTTCCATGTTTGTATAAGAGGAAAACCATTTCTCTGGTACTCTTTGCACAACTAAATGCAGGCAGTGCTGAGGCAGCTGGACATGACTCTCTATGTTCACCAGCAAACCAGGCTACAGTTACAGACCATGGTTCTGGAGATCCATCTGATAAATTATTATATCCTTATTTCCAACAGATATGCCTGTTCCTATCAGAAGAATGTGAAGACGAGATTCTGATGATTTATTCACTAGTTTGACCTATGAAGTCCTGACCTGAACAGTACTTCTTCTAGTAAAACAAATTACTAGTAGTTTTCTCTGGACAACACAGGACTACTTAAGACATGAAACCCTGAGATGGACGACAGCAGACCTCTAATAGGTTTTGTTAAGGAAGATGAAATTCAGGAATGCTCATAGGTCTTTATCCTTTTCAAAGCAAAAGGAATAGCAAATACAGCCGGGGCAACTTCTCCACTGGTAACAAGACATACAGCTTTTCTCTACAGTCTGTGGTTGAGCGCTATTTTTACTTCTTTAGGGCGTTACACAGTCCATTTAACCTGGGGGAAAAAATGGTAGTATAACTCTGTCGACATGACTTTACTGGTCTGATGTCCTCGGTACAGATCTTTCAAACAAGCAAGGGACTGACACATTTTATATTCCCCCAAATGTAAGACACTGAGTCAGCAAGAGGTTTCTGGTTCCTACTACCTGAACATTTTCAGATACTTTACATAATCATCACCTACTTCTTCCAGATCTCACTTCTATTTCTCAGCTTCTTATAGGCTTTTAACAACAAGATGACGCTCAATAAAAGTAAAATCTTTAGTGAGACATTAGGCTCATTTCTATTTTCATTTTAGCCGTATCTTCAGACAAACTATCACCTGAGTATTGGGTTAGTATCAGAAGGCACTTGCTCTGGACTTGAGAATGTCAATTTCCAGTGGGTTCATGTCTTTTGGAAAGACATGAAGACTTAAATAAGATAGAAAATCCTGACACAATTCAGGATTTTTATTCCATTCCCATGCCTAAAGGGCCACCATAGATGGCCAGCTCTGACCTCACAGGACTGGTAGCATCTGCTTCATTTCTAATAAGCAAGGGGAAGGAAAGATCCTCATAGCTCCTACTCCTAAATCTGGTCAAGTAGTAAGGAAAGCGTTCTCCCCCTCCCCCCTGCTGGGTGCTTTTAAAAAAAAAAAATCATCCATGTGAATCAAATAACTTGTAAAATGATTCATAACTGTCATACCTGAACAAAAAAAGTACTACATCAATAAACAGAATCAGAACATTAGAAAATGGTAACTACAGATCATTAGAATGAAAGACATTAAGTGTTACGAACTCGGAATCTTAAGAATGGATAACATACTTGCTGCATCTCCTCAACATTGGGAGAAAAAAGAAATTAAATCTCTTTAGTGGTAAAACACCAGCCTTTGCAAACAGGGTAAAAATAACGTTCATCACAAGAGGCAGGAATCCAAACACATTAGATAGTCTCTGATGAGAACTATGAATAAAATAGATAATATCAAATTAGTTAACTAAAAAAAAAAAACAGCCATTTACAGATAAGAAATACTTGCCTATGTTTCCAAATTAAGAACCAACTGGAATTACATGTATCTGCTGTTTTAAAATAAGCAAAGAACCAGATACACAAAAAGATCTAGATTTGCCCACCTTCTCAGACACACTGGGTTTTAACATTTACACCCCACCTCTTTTCTCCTGATTTGGTGTTACATTTGGCACAAAACTTTCACGTTGAGAAAGATCTGGCTAGACAGCAGATGGAGTATTCCATTAAGACAGGAGTGGCAAAATGTGCCCAGCCTCCCAGACAAAAGCAGCAAACCACTTCTCAGAAACATCTGCCTGCAAATCACAAGGTATTCATGTGGATGCTTTCCCAAAAAGTCCCATTTCCTTACTCCTACCTGGAAGTGTTCTTCTCCAGACATGAATTCTGTAGTTTAAAAAAAAGGCAAAAAAGGAGCCTCAGGTATTTTTCCTATCACAATTCCCTTACCCAGCAAAGCATACAGAAACACTGGCAGCATCAGATGTGGGCCCACCTGCGGAAGGCTATAAGTGTCAAACAGAGGTCTGGAGCACTTGGTTCAGCAAGAAGCAACTACTTCAAGTTGAGTGTAACTAGGAGGAAGAGAAACTTGGTTCACTTCATAAAAAAATGTGGCAATACAAAAAAAAAAAAAAAGAGAGAGAAAGAAAAACCAGAGGGTATATTAATTATAATGGTTCTGTGGTTCTCCTGTATTTCAATTAGAAACCACTTTATTTACAGCACTTGGCTCAGCAGCAGGCAACTCGACGAGAACATTTTTCATGGTGCAATTTCTAATGCAAATAAAAGTAAAGGTAACCCTAGAGTGGTTTGCTAACTTATATAATGAGACAGGAAATAAATGGTGCAAGTGAATAACGATCATGTCAAATGCATTCAGAAAGACCACATGACTCATAATAAATTCTTTGACAAGTACATTTACCACAAAGAACTATCTAAAATAGCTCTTTTTTCCATAAATATATAAACACTTTTCCTAAGATATCATTTAAAGAGAAATTTATATATGCATTCCATCAAAATATAAAAAGTTAAACCCATTCTCTCCACCCTCAAAACCAAGACCTGACCACTGAAGATAAAAATCTGTCTTTTCTCATCAGCAAGTCCACACTTGCTCATTTCAGAGTGAGGAAGAGCCCCAAGAGGCAACGCTGGGGTCTGCTCAGGCAGCCCCTTTTGCACTCCTTGCAACCAGAGCAAGAGAAGGGAGGTGAACAGGATGAATGGAGAGGACAAGTGGAAAAATGCACGTGCAGGAGAAACTAGTGCACACAGGCAGGTGCCATGCAATTAAGGTCTCCCAGCAATGACTGAAACACCTCCCTGAAACCCGGGCAGGTTCACCAAGGACTGGCCTTGCATGTTCGAGCACCAAACCCCTCAAATTTGCCACCAAATTCAGTTAGGTGATGGGGTTATGGCACAGCCCCCTGCAGACGGTGCCTCAGGTACCAGCACAGGTTGAAGTTACAGCACCTGCATCCTTCTTCCCCTCATTTTATAGTTTACAGCCATAAACACGCAACTCCAGTAATAAACAGCAGACCTGCTTGTTTAGTAAAAGCAGTCTCACAGGCTCGCACCACATTACTTCTCCCAACCATTCCCAGTGAGGACGGTATCGTACAGATTAAGCTTCCACCTGCCAGCTACTAGCTCTGTCCAAGTTATTACACTTTTACTCAAAAAATGTAACATCACGGGAAAAAACTCCTACAGGAATTTTTCATTTCATTTTTAAAATGGAAACAAAATAAATTTTGTCTGGTTTAACAGCACTTTTCCAAATTGTGCCAGATACAAAATTTTCCACGTTTTCAAATTGACGAGGTTGTGTCAAACACTCACATGCTCTCACCAAGGCTCTTCTCTCTAGCTTCCAAGTTCACTTAGGAAAGAAATACCTACAAGAACATTTTGGGCTTCTGTTCGGCAGAATGTTTTGAAACAGTTTCTAATACGATAGAAAACACCAATCAACAGCTGTTAGCAGCACAGGAGGGATCTGTCTGTATACAGATGCTCATGTGCTAGCAAGCACTTCACTGAAAGGAGCAAGTGATGCGTGTTACTTTCTGCAACCCATCTGACTACGGGTAGTTTCAGTTTGTGTTTTAACAGTGAGAAGCTTTAGGAGCTGATCTTTTATGTCTACCAATTCACAAGGGCCTATTACATTTAGAAAAAGCAAGAAATGCAGTTATCTATATTTAAGATATACTAGGCAAACTATTCATATAGGACTTCAGACCGATGCCTTCACTATCACCCTCCAAAGATGTCCTACTTGACAACTGTGGGTGCAGCTGTGCAACTGATACCAGCACCAACTTGGTTGGCTCTTCTCTCCAGGTTTCCTATAGAGCCAATAAAAAAAAAAATGAGGAAGAAAAAAGGAAAAAAAGTTTCCAGAAAGCAAGGTGACCCAGAGAACTAAACTTCAGTTCTTGCTGTGCTGCCCTAAAGAAAATGCCCTCTGTCTCTACTGATTACCAAGAGTCCTGATGAAGCCAGGAGTACTAAAATTAGCTGATCTGGTCAGAAACCTAAACTTAGGACACCTCAAAACATCCCATGATTGACACAGCTGTCTTTTGCCGTTTATGATACGAACTGCAACAGCAATAAGTTCGGTCAAACCTTTTTTATAACTAACCAGTATCAGCTTTTTAGGGACCAGATGTCATTTGGTTTGTAGATAAACTACAATGCATTGCTAAAGAAGGCAAAGTTAGAAGAAAGCAGGCTGTGACAGCAGGTGCAACAGTACAAAACAGAGGAGGGAAAAGTTTCTGCAAGGCACACAGCAAAGATACAATTCTTTTCTGCTGTTCTGCTGGCGAGAATCATGTCTAGAACAGTATTAAACACTAGAACACACCAAACCCACCCACCCAACTGAAAACCCCCCAAACACATGGAGCTGCCCACCCACACCAAACCACCCCTAAGAACCACCTAAATCAGAACGACCGCTGAACGTACCAAAGTGCCGCCTGTGCTATTAGACCACCGTGGTAGCAAAACCCGAACGACACGTAGTAAGTGCCCGAACTGCACCTCCCACACTATGTACAAGCCACCAAGCAGCCGGCCTTTTCCACTGGACAGTACCGTGTGGGAAAAAAATTTTGCGAGCGTCTCGGCAGCCCTTAAAGCTGCTGTCATGTGTCTGGAAAAAAAAATAAAAATCCTATCGCGCAGTACCACTCCCACAAAAAATGGATAGAGCTCGTTCTTATGTAAGTATGTATATTATTTAACACTCAAAAACAACAGTTCCATCACATCTATGCAAAGCTAGAAGTGGTGAGGAGCTGAGGGATTAAAAAATAAAAAACAAAAAAACTTCTACTGTATTGTATCTATCCATTTTGTTTGCCTCAGGGCAAGTCAAGAGCCCTCATACTGCAGAACAAGAACCACTATCCATTTTCTTTCTCTTCCTTTGCTGTAGCACAAGGTGACTGATGCAAGTATAATTCACACAGTATTTGCATCTCTTAACCATTATCTCCTAGGAAATTATCTTTTGAATCTGGGAAAAGGTGATTACAAAACACCTTAAAGGTGAGATAAACAAATGCAAGCCATCTTCTTGGGCAAATAATTGTTCCTGCTTTTGCAGTCACCTAAAGGAGTTTTGCTCTTTCTTAGATTAAACAAACACATGCCGCAGAGATGCGTGTATTGCTTCTGAGGTAGATGCGAAGGACAAGGCCTAGGTGACAAAAATAACTTTCAAATAAATGTTAGTATATTCACATTGCAAAGAACATAAAAGGAGGCAGGAAGCAGGGGAGGGAAGTGTGTCTCTCTCATATCATATTTAAGTGACAAGTAGCAGTGACTTTTTTCCCTGAACTGCTCACAGATATGGGATCATTGCATAATCTTGCAATAATCTTTTAAATTCTATTCACTTTTTTTAACATTACAGGAATTCACAAAATTAAGAGCAAAAATTCATGATTCTTTTCTCCACTCGTCACTCAAAAGAAACAGATGCAGAACAGAGCAAGTTTCCCTGTAAAAACAGCTTCGTCCTACTTTATGAACTAGTTATTCGTAACTGTAACCATCTCCCCTCACATAGAATATTATGTAGTGCTAAGAAGCTCCTCCAGTCTCTACATACCACCCATGATAAACAACTTAGTTAATGGCAAACAGAAATCCATAGACACACATAGGAGTTTAACAGCTGGCTAATGGAAGCAGATGTGCTTGTGTATCCCAAGCCTAAACTCAGCTAGGCCTGTAGCACTAGGAAAGTACACTCATGAGAAGGGAAAAGAGGCACAACCTGGCCTAGAAAAAGAAGGTGAAGGTAATGAATGCATACATTTTTGAGATTTCACCCTGGTAAAATCTTGGACTAAGATAAATTTCACTGACATTTCTGCAGATACAGGGATAAAATTTTCAAGAGATTCAACGTGAAAAGTTATTTAAAACATGCACAAATCTAATTTGATAGTCAGCCTTTCAGTCAACCTATTTTCTGCACTTCAGTGCGGGCAACAAGGGAAAAAAAAATTACATCTTACAAAATAATATGGAGAAATGCATTTTCCATTTCAGAATGTGTTATTTTTAGGACCACACGGAAAATACCCTTCAAGGATACCATCCCTTGGTGGCATCTTTGATGGCCTGCATGACAAGCATGTATCCAATAAGCAGGTAACTGAATGTCAACAAAAGCAAGTCAAATTCAATTTTACTTGGAAATGTGGCTTTCTAAAATGCCACAGAAGAGGAAAAAAAAGCATTTCTGCAGTAAAAAGATGGTTGGGGTTTTGCATGGTTTACTTCAAGAGCAGCAACATACAACCCTCGTTATACTGAAAACGGGCATTTTGCTTGAACCTCTTCCAGACCATCCTCGTTCTCTGTTTTTCTCTACCTGATGTCTTTTCTAGTTTTTCATTCACATTTCTGATGGTTCTTGACAGTTTCACAACATCATCTTGGAAGACTTCTTAAAAAACCCTCAAAGTTTAAATCAATATACTCCTTAGTCCATCTCCAGGCCCCTTTGCTATTTGTCATACTAGCACTGACTTGTCCCAAGCAGTCCTTGCAGCACATGCAACCTGCTTCTGAATCCAGTTGCATTACTACATTTGTGTTCCTGTTTGAATCCTAAAATAATTTAGGTTGCAAAAGACCTTTATGACCTTAATGTCCAATCGTTAACCAGTTAGGGTCCACTCCAGGAGAAATAATTATTTCTGCTTTAACTTCCTCTGAAGTGCCTAACATGTCTTTCATAATCAGTTTTCCTTACCTGGCCTATGCTAATCTACTGTAATCTATTGTACAAAATTCTGAGCCTACCTTTAAGAATTCTGCAATGCCATTAAATGCACAAATTGCAGTGATATGTTATCTTGATTCAGGATAATATACAGGACCAGAAAGCCTAGAACTGCTCTAGTTAACCATCCTGCCGAGTTTGGAAGAAACTTTCTTGTAATTTTGTAGAAAAGCATGCTGCATCTTTTCTGTGTGATGGATTTGCAATTTAGAAGTAACATGCACTGGAAAAGTATTTTTAATATGTCTAAGTACACTTTTGAACATGTAAAATAAGTACATTACAAAAGCATGGTACTTCATGATTTCTGAAGCTGAATACATGGTGTTTGTCTCCAGTCAGATCAGCTTAGTCTGCCTCCTCTACAACCTTATCCCCTCAGCAGGCCAGGCTTCCAAAGCTGAACTCTCAGTGCTGTTTGGATGTGTGCATGTGTGTGTGCCCATCCCCGCATGTCTGTGTAACATCATTCTTAAAGTGCCTCTGAGAAGGTATTTCACTTTTTCTCAGGGAAAGCCATGGACTGGAAAGAGTAAGGTCTAGCAGTATTAAGTTAGTTAATACTTCAATACTGTAACAGATTAAAAACAAACAAAAAACAAACCTTGTGCAAAGACCTCTTCCTACAGTGGTTTCAAGGCAGAACTAAAATAGGTTTACATCAATGCAACCCTCTAAGTGAAATCTACAGAACTGGGTCAGAAATTGCATCTTGGGAAGAAACGCTGCTATTCCTTAACTCCTGAGCTTCAAATAAACCTTAAGAAAATGTCTTTATAATGTTTCCTTCAACAGTTCTCAAATCATCCTCAAATGTTGCCATCTTACACTAACCCAAACAGAACGGGCAAAGGGGAATCAAACCCCTCCTAACAACCACAGATGTTAGGAGATCACTGCTGCGAGTTACAAAGGCTCCTTACTACTTGCCTTGGTAGCATTCACTTGGAAAATATAAACTGGCATTACTCAGTAAACTTAGTTCTAGTCAAAGACCTGCTAAGCCCCACTTTACAGGCCAGAGAGAAATACACATTTACCAGCTAGGGCAAAACAGCATCAAACTCCAGAAGGGTTGAAGTCTATCTCAACAAGAGTAACAGCACTCAGTAGGCTGAGAGCAAGAAGGAAGAAGTATGACATTTATACTAGGGCTCCAATGTTTTCACAGGTGGTCAAAAACATATATAGATGCCCTGGCTTCAAGGGACATGTACAGAAAAGAAATCTTTTCAGTAGAAGGCCAGGGTGGAAAAGTTGAGGGATCTGCTATGAGACCCCAAACCCCCTCACAATAAACCCAAACCACAGTTCTACCTCAGGTAGACAAATAAGGCAGGTCAATTACTGTCACCAAAAATAGTTCTGAAGACAAAAACACAGTCCATTTTGAATGCAGAGAACTGATCCTAAAAGAAGGATTACAATACAACAACGAGCAATGCAAACAAAGGCTGAAGTATCCTTAAGATGAAAGAGCTATAGACTCGGTGTAAGTAATTCAACTGTTCCCAACGGAATACAATTTTCCAAGTCTTGTTTCTCCAACAGATATACACTTCAAAATTTTGCTGCTCATGAGTATTTTTGGCTTGTCAACATAAGCATGGATTTAACAAGGCTGGGAACTGGACTTGGAAACAGTATTTGACAAAATCCTTTTACGCTACTAAGAAAATTGAGGTTTATTAGGGAGAGCATTTATGCAGATAAAGCAGCAGAAAGACACAGAAAATACATAAGAACACAAGAAACAGCTTTCAATAAGGCAAATAAAAATTAAGGGAGGAACACCCTCAGCTCTATACTAGGATAGCAAGGTTTCATATATTCTTGAATGAACTGGAAAGACATGAAAGCAACAACTCTTCTCCCCTGCCCCCCAGAAACCTGACCAGCTAAAATCCACAGATGACAAAATTATTTACAGTTGGTCAAAACCACAGAAGACTGGAAAGAATTTCAGATGAACCATGCAAGGCCAGGCCAAGGGGCAAATTAAATCCACTGCAGATCAATAAAAAGCAAAGTGCATTTAAATGAAAAATGTGAAGCACTCAAAACTGATTGTTGGGTTTAACAGGTCTGGAGTAAGTCAGTCTTTGAATCAAGTCTCCAGCAAATAAATGGAAAACACTGCTAGATACGCAAAGAGACAACTTAGAAACATTACTCTCTTTTTTCCATTTTGAAGACGAAAGCATTCACATGATTATCTAAAGGATAAGACTGACAACACTGTTGTGCTACAGCATAAATCAGAAATGTGTTCTCCATCAGAGCACTGTGCTCAGCTCTTATCATCTGATCTCTTCTTGAGATAGCAGATGTAGTAAAAGGTTCAGAAAATGGGGACAAGAATAATTCAGGACAAAGAAATTTCTGTACAGAGAGATGGAGAAGTCTGAAGCAACCAAACTAAAGGAAGATATATCAAGAATATAAAAAAAGGAATTGTTGAAAAGACTACAGTCGTCCTATACACTCTCCTCATGCAGAAGCAAGGGCATCTTTGAAATAGCAATGCTTAAAGCTGCTAAAAGGAAATGTGTGTTTATTTAGTTGCTTTGGTTCTGTGGTAGTGCTATGTTTTTTTTGTTTTCATTCAGTGCTCAGTTTGTACAATATTTTGCCTCAGACAATGACAAAGACCTCAGACTCAGAGAAAGACTACAGTTTTACATAGCTTATGAGTAATTTACTTGAGGTAAGGGAAAGATCAAGAACACCTGTCTGTCCTCTTTATACTTGCAGGACGTAAGATTTTCATGGTACAGGACCAAACTAACAGAAAAAGCTCAGAATTTCCCCTTTGGGACTTGAACGTAACTGTCCATCTTAGGAGAACGGACATGTTAAAAGCATCAGGCATGCCCCTTGCAAACAGTAGGCAAAAGACACACACTGGTTGCAGAACTGGTCCATTAAGACACCTAAGCCCCTGCAGAAGCGCAGAGTGGTTTGTCCACGCAGTAAGGCGGAGGAAGCTGGGAACATCTGAGGATCTGTTACAAGGCTTCAGCTTAAGGTAGCGGCACTTTCTGTTCAGAAGTGGTCTTTGCAATGCCTGGAACAAGAAATTGCACTGATTTCTCACAAGAGGGCTGATGCACTGAAGAAGCTCCTGGGTTGCATCAGGGCAGTGCCATCACAGTGGTCTGGCACAAACCACATCCTTCAGACACCACGCTTTTGCAGTGTTCACAAAAGTGCTCAGGCACAAGGTACTGCACAGGAGCAAGGTATTTTTGCCATTAGTACTACAGCATACACTCTTCAACTTATTCCTGAGTGTATGAGCCCTGTGTTATGCATGACAGCATGAGAGATTTTTTGTATCTAGAAATCACCCCAGAACTAGGTTAGCCTGGCAGGCTTGCAGCACTTCATTTACATATGAGTCAATCCTTCTGAAATACAAACATTAGTGATGCATTCCCCACTGTCCTTCTATTTATACTCACTATTTAACCTGCAGGCATCCCAAGTTAATTAAACAAATCAATCCCATTGAGATAATTGTGTCTCAAGCAAATTAACACAATTAGCCTTTTAAAAAAGGAAATCCAAGCACTACCCACTATATTTCTTGATATAAATTGTGTGCTCATTCCTCTGACTCTAGGTTCATGGCTATCTAGGAATCCACATTAAAATGAAAAGTGTAGTGACACATGAAACTGGCTTACACGGGACTGTTACAGCAGTCAGCTTCTCTGATTGCATCATTCACCGCCACTGAAATCAGAGATGCCCATCAGATATAAACATCCTTAGAGGAGAAAAGCAAGGAAGGATCCCACTGCAACAGACACTTCACAGCTGTATCACTTTGAGGACAGGCCCTGTTCCCAAAGAGTAAGTTACACTGGCACTTACAACCACAGTGAGATAAGCAGTGAGCTACTTAACTTTATATACCAGGGGTCAGGGACATTCCTAATCCTTTCTCCTCCTGCTCAAGTTTACAGAAATTCCTCTGGACCAAAGTTGAAGTTCTACAAGTGACACCCTGGTACCCATTCTCTTTTGGAGGCCCACACCTTCATCCCTCCTGTGCACTGCAGCTGCTGAGGCAGATAAACAGACATCATAATCCTTGGCCATCCACAGTGGCTTCAGGATGTTTTTGTTCCCAGGGGTAGCCTCCGAGTAATCCAATACACCTAAGGCTCCCTGGTCACCACCCACCCTCCATCCAAGTTCTCAACTACCCTGCACCAGCAAGGCAAGGCATAGGGGCAGGCATCCTTTTCTACCAGTCCTGGTAAGAGAAAAGACCACAACTTTTGGCCAAAAGCTGGAGACATTCAGCTACCACAGGAAGATTAAGCAGAGCTACTCTGTCAGAGTCTGTGAGGAAAAGCGGTGAGAAGCACCGAGCACCCTGCAACTAAAAATGGAAAACTTAAGTAAGAGGCCAATGTGCAAAACCACAACCTTGCCAGCTGAAGCATCTAACCAACCCCACTCTTTGAAGATACAGTAAGACATCTATACAGATAATTTCTGACACTGTGGACTACAACCTTACAGTTGCCTGCGAGTTATTAACTTGCGTTAAATAACTGCGTTATTGCACATGAGCCTACGAGCAGCAAGGGTTGCTTGAATGCAGAAGACTCCATTTCACAGCTCGTGAGAAACCACTGAGTAGAGGCATGTAAATGTGTGTGCGTGCGCGCGAGAGAAAAAAGATGTTAACGAACCTAACCAGTAATAACTGCCTTGCTTCTCTGGGCAGATGATTCAAGGCGGGGCAAGCCACTCCTCCCTGTGCCTCCCACCGGCTGCTAGGCAACTGCAGCAGCCGCACAGGCAGGCATCCAGCATCAACTTCTTTCTCTTTTGAGAGAATTAATAAGCCTTACTAGTACATTAACTTCAAAACTGGCAATGGGCACTAAGTTTCTGAGAGTAATTACAGAGAGAAAACAAGGGGAAGAGAAGTGATGGGAGGGGACAGGGCAGGGGCCCAGGCTGGCATGCTGCTGCCTCAACACCATGCACCAGTGAAGGGGAGTATGCAAGGAGGTAATTTAATGGAAGACTCCCCATCCTCTTTGCAAAAGGAAAATACAGCATCTCTCTGGGTTTTTTAACATACCAAAAGTAAAGCATTTTTCTCTCTTGGCACATTTCTAACCCATGGGGCACCACAACCAATGTATCACATCGGCTCTGCAAACGTGGCTAAAATGGTAAGACAGTGCTGCTCCTTCTGCAGTCACTCCAAACATGCCTCCAGAGCATGCTGGTCACTGACAACATCAGCCAGCCTCTCCTTTTGCCTGAGACTACGCTGCCAATCTGCCCCATGGAACTCCCAGCCTTGACCCCAGCCAGCTGCCCCCTCACCAAGCTAGCAGAATCCAGCTGTGGACCATGTGGAAAAGCAGATTACTGAAACAGGCTGGGTGACAAACTAGACTTTTCCTTGTGAAAAATTATTTTTCCAGTTGGATCTTTTCAGTGGCTTGGTTCACTAAACAGCTGCACAAGCAAGTCGGCCAGCACAGGCAAGGTTGACCCCTTCAGTCACCCACTGGTGGGCCATGAAGCTGCAGTACCCGAAGGTGGCAGCTTCTCCTGCACCACCAAAATGACCATGCAAGAGACCACTGGGAGGAAGGAGCAGGTAAAGCAGCCTCTTCCACAATCCAGCGGCAAGTAGTAACAAGGCAGGATGCTTAAAGGGCAGTATTAATATTTTGCAGAGGGTACACAGTTTACACTCAGTATTGCCATTTACTGTCCTAAAGAGTCAGGGAAGTTCCCCTAGTGTCCTGTTAGGAAGCACACTGCAGGAGGGTCCTACATGAATCAAGCCTTCGCGTGAGTCCTACTCAAACTGCACAGACAAGCAATGGAAGAGGTTAGCCCCAAAATCATATAGTAGGCCAAACAGGCAATTGTCCACCATTTTTTGTAAGACTATTCCGGATTGCACACTGTGCTTAACATTTTCATTACCTCTGCAAACCAGTGGCATAACCAGAAACTAAGTCCTATTAATTAAAGGAAAAAAAAACCAAACCCCACTGTCTTACAAAAACACGTACTCTTCAGGAAAGTTAGAAGCAACAAACCGAGTTTATAAGGCACATAAGTCTACCACTAAGCGCAAAAATCAGAATGCTTACATACTAAGATACATGCTCCTTATTATAAAATTAACTAAACACTATATCAACTCACAACAAACAGCACCAACTTTTATATATGTATCTATCAATACATGAGTCAAGAGTCAAAATGGATAACAGACATAGCAGGAATACAAAAGTACTTCATTACAGGGCACCCTAGGAGAAGGGATAGGTATCTAATCACAAAGTATATTTAGAAAACCAGTTCTGTGACACAGAATCCACAGACACAGATGTCCTGTTATAAATAATTCATTATTTACAAATATACTACAGAACACTCCATTTGCAATGAAGTACCATAAATAATTCATGCTCAATACGTGTCAGAAGCAAAGGCAGTAGCATTTTTTCCACCATCTTCATGGAGCTCCCCATCCTCAGTGAAACAGAGCTCTGCCGTATCACAAATGCAACAAGTACGCTGAATTTCCATTAAAACACAACACTTCATTCTCCACAAAGTCTCCCCACCAGCACAATTTAGACAGAGACTTCTACACAAGCATTGCCACTGTGGGGACAAGAAGTGCAATTAATTTAAGACATTAACTTGCACATAAGAATTTTATAGTATCAAATTGCTAACTTGGATCCACTGGTCAGGTGCAGCACAGCTCGGCTTTGTGTCCTCTGCTTCAATCCAGAGACAAACCCAGAGGCAGGCAAGAAACTCAACTAGAGTGACCCTCCATCTTTCTACAGAAACACAGGGCAACACTTAGTGCAAAAAGTGTGCCAGAAGTTTGACACAGCAATGAAAACATGCCTCTACTTGAAATTAGATTAAGACAAATCTTATTTTATATGCGTAAACAGTCACCTGAAAAAAGGGCCAGTTGCTACTAATACGGAATGAATCTGGAAAATCTACCTAACAGTGAAGGGTCCCTACTGTATTAGCTTTTCGTTTTCTGTGACTCGTGCAAATTCAGCTACTTCCCAAAAGATCAAGCAAAAGCTGCATAAAACCCTTGATCATAAGGTCATTTTCCTCACTATTCTACTTGTACCATTCTTTATGCCAGCAGGATACCTGCATGGATGCAAAACTTCATTTGTCTGACTCCTTTCATTTTCCTAAAAAAAACACAACAAAAACCTCTGAACAAAAACAAACAAGCAAACAAAACTCCAACCACTAATAAACCCAAAAAACACAAACAAACCCAAAAGCCCCTCAGAACTCTCCCTGCTTTAACTACAAACGCCCTTCTCCAATGGATGGATAGGCAGGATTTAAATAGTATTTTCTCCCTTTTGAGTCACAAATCTAAAATCCAGCAGATTTGTCAAAAAGAAAAAGAAACAACAAAACAGAAAACATCACTAGCCTACTAGAGATGGTACTGGGAATAAATACAAGCACATCATTTCACAGCATCAAGGGGTCTCTATCACCTCCCACAGACCCGAGAAGCAGAACAGATCACTGCGACCACCAGTCTGACTTTCCACCCAAGGTGTGCCCCAGATGCAGATATATCACTTGTTCAAGTCCAGAATATACATACACGACAAAATCTCCCTTGGTGAAAACACATAGTTCTAACTCATAAACAAGTGATCAAGAAAGAATCCATCACATCCAAAGTGAGTTGTTTCAGCAGTAATTTATCCTGTTTAATAATCTGTGTTAGAACTAGCCCAGATTCATCTGGTTTCGACTTTCAGCTATTCAATCTCATTATACCTCCTCCTACTAAACTGAAGAGCTTTGTACTTTCTTTCCTTTATATTCACAAAACACAACTCAAGCACTTCACTTAAAGCAAGCATACTATGCATTTTATTGTTAAAAATCTAACAGTATAACAGGTTTTCCAACTGTCATTGATCTCAACTCTAAAGCTTCCCCCCCCCTTTTTTAAAGCATTTTTTTCGCCAAAATAGACACATAAGAACTGGACTCCGTATTTCTGTACTCCAGGAATGATCCCGTGCCATCATACACTGGTGAAATACTATATACTCCTCCAGGACATGTTTGGCTGTTGCATCCAAAGACTGTACCCCTTCTTTTAGTAGTGCCTCTCGTATTTTGTTAGCTTTTTACCATCACCCCAGCTCCCTTCCAATGTAAACAGCTCTCCAGAATGTAGCAAGACCTTTCCTCTGCATAATGTACAAAGGTGGACTGGTCTGTGCTAACATTTATACTACTCAAATAAGTCCATACCAAAAGGAAATTAATCCCGTGTGACAAAGGACATATTATTATTTGCCACACCCCTGATTTTTGGTGGCATTTTCAAATTTCAGAAGAAAAAAAACCTTTGTTCAACATAATTAGGAGTGATCTTGAAATAAAATTATCTCAGTTCTACCAACAAAAGGCTTACAGTTGCTTCTCCCTTCCCTTTGCAAATAATCACATTACCTCATCACCCATTAATACTTACTGCCATTATTTCTCCATTTGCTTTGTACATGTAGACATACAGAAATGTGTCAGAAGTCCTAGCACAAAGCGTGTTCCTCTTTTCAGAAAAGCGCTGCAGAATACTGGGTGTATATTCGATGTCCTCACAAGTACGGCATACTGTTGTGTCTTGGTCCATTTTGAGCACTGGATACAGTATTTTTAAACCTAACTTCACTTTCCTCTCACAGAAAAGCTTCATGAGTTAAAATATATCCTGGTTAAGTGAATGTAGGATTGTGGTTCATTTGTTTTTGTTTTTTTTTAAATGTAGTATCTAATAAAGCATCAGCAACATTAACATTATAGTTATTAGTTTACTTAATATGATGATGTTCCATTACACAAAAGATAATGCAATTGTAGGCTGGAAATTAACTATGGAAACATGTTGATATGGTTATATGGAGTCATGAAACTTTTTCAAATGCAGGAGCACTGTGTCTACACTACAGTTTAAACAAGTTAACTTATTTCAACTGCATATGCACAATAAACTTCTGCTCTATGCTGTCATATCAGATACTCATTCTTCCAATGTAAAAATGTTTTTGTTTTCTATATACAATAAAGTATTTAATGACTATTACCAAAAAATACAGTTGGAGTCAGAGGAACTTGTCAAAGCATAGTGCTGCTTGTGTTTTCCGCTCAAAAAGGAGAATTCCTGTCATTAAATAGCAGGAACATTTATAGAAAAAAGTACCAATTTAGTTGTACTACTTTTGCTTTTTTGGAGAAAGAGAACTTCATCTTTTAGACAAATGGCACAAGCACGGCAATAGTGTGCTGGTAAAGTAGCACGCGTAAAGGGGAGCAGGGGCAGAAGAGTCCGAACCCACCATCACAGCAGATCTGGACGTCAGTTGATGCTACAGCCTATAGGAGAGGATTCCTTTGAAAAGCAGGGCTCTAGACACCAGACCCAAGTACCCAGTGCTGATTTGCCCACATGGGCATATTTTGGGGATGGAAACAATGTAGACCTTAAAGGTATTCTTTCCCTAGGCCAAAGTTTAATAGAGGTTTAACTTTTTAACAAAGGTCAGAGAAGTTTCAACACATCTCTTCAGGTTAGCATTGCTTAAGTAAAACCAGAGCAGCCATTTTTTGAACCCTAGATCAACAGCAGAATTAATTACCAGAATTAACTACTAGCCACAAAGCCTGCCCTAGGATATTTAACTGATTAGCTAAGAATGTATCTCCCAGAGCTCATTTAAAATGTTTCATTGGTCAGAACCAACAAGCCACAGTCAACTTGCCCATCAGAAGAATGCCACGATCATCACGTAGCTGTTCCCAAATACCCAAGCCAAGGACTTGCTTCTCTGAATAAGAAAGGGTTGGGCTTTTTTGTGTTTTGACCTCCATCGCAAAGTTAAAGGGTAGCAGTTTCCTCATTTCTGAGCACACTAGTATCCCAAGCAAGGGAGAAGCAGGGCTTTCACTTCTCACCTGCTCACAGTAAGTTCTCACCTCACTGTTACCAACTATAATAACTGAAATACAGCAAGAAGCTCCAGGCATCCAGGATGACATGAATCTTTCCCATTCTCTGCGAGCTGGCTTCAAGTGAACCAAGCAATTTTTCTAAGCCTGTATCAAGCCTGTGGTGGAGAAGAAGTGGAGCCTGGGCAAGGCAGACAGATACACTCTGAAGCTAGGGACAGCTCAGAGAGGACAGGAAAGATACTCCCTCGCTATGAAGAGTGTCTGCATGTCAGTGCCATTGAGCAGAGCACGTAAAGACATCGCTTGAAAGGAAAACCCTACGGTGGACATGCAGCTTAAAATGCCACTAACTGTTACTCTGCTGGGTTGCATACTGGCCCTCTTTTCAGCTTCTGAAGTATGATCCAAATGGCAAAGTAGGCCGAGAGACCATTTCTTGTAACTTCAGGTTTCTAATATAGGCTCCAGGCAGTCATCTAGCTCTGCGCTTGTCTTTTGTGGTTGCATGTATTTCCTATTTAAGAAAAGGACTATAGCAGTTCCTGGTTTGTCACGTTTTATACAAATAAAGAGTCTGAGCAGCAGCTTCCTCTGCCGTGCATTGCTCTGCATTGGTGAACATTCTCTTCCCTCTCACTCTACTCAGCCACCTACAAAGCTGATCTACAGACATGAGGCAGCAAGATGAAGGATTTCAAAACCATGTCCATGACGACAGTCCATGGGATTTTCTCCTCCATACCTACATTTCAATTCTCCCTTCTCCATCTGCACTTTCTAGCTCTTTCAAAATAATGAGCAAATGTTTCCCCAGCTTCACAGATCTGGCACATTTCATTTTCCTTGTCATTTAAGATACACACAAACTATTTGGTATTAATAGTAAGAACACTGTGCGCTTTGTAAAGCTTTATTCAAAGCATCCTGTGATCTTCCACTGAAAGCATTAATTTAGCACCTTCACAGTACTTCTGAGGCACGTATTATAACTCATCTCACACAGGTGGAAACTTAGAAGCACACTCAAGGTAAAGTAGACCTGCTGTTGGACTAACCAGCAGAAAAACTCATGTCCTGCTTCCTCAAATTCATTCTGTATTTCAGCACTTCTGGCCAATGCTTGCTACAGTGCTTCCTGCCCCACATCTAGCTTCAGGAGAAGTCATCCCTTCCATCCTCTATTGCTACACCTATCCAAGTCTCTGGCAGAAATTCCTAGACTTTTTTTTTTTCCCCAAAGGATTTCCTGAGATTAAGTAATTAAGTCATTAAGGAAGAAGTTCATCACCTGCTAAGGAAACTACTTATACAAATAACATTCTCACCAACAGCAACCTGTATGGCTGTGTTTTTACATCGCAGATACCAGCCACACTGGCTGAACACAAAAAGCTGATGTTAACCCCTTCCAATGAAAAGAATACTCTCAGGGTCTATTTTTTCAAAAAATTATTTCCCAGAGTAAGCAGGAGACTGCTAGTAAAATATCACATAAGTCTTCATTTGTTTCCAACAGGAGAGAAAGAACATAGCTCAGTCTTTCCTCCATCTATTCTTCAGATACACGTTAATGTAATTGTCTAGTAGTATGTCTCTAATAAGTAAATAAACATTTATGAAAGAGGGCAAGCAACCAGAAAAGGGTTAACACTTCAATATTACAGCAATGTCTAAAAACACAAGGAAATTATTTCAAAGTAATCAGTAGGGAAAACCAAAATCCTGTATGAAAAGAAGGCAGACTAAGCAAATGTGGACTTGTGATGCATGACAGATAGCATGGAAGCTCCTAACGGTACACGACTCAGTAGTGCTTTCAGAGCATTACTTGTTTTGATTCTTGCACCAAGATCCATCAACATGGCATCTGGACACAGAACCCTCTTTCTTGTTTTAATAAAAGTACTCTAATAATGCAAGAAAATACCTTGTCATTAACCACTGCCACTCATGGGTTTGCTACTTTTACTGAAGCCTCATGCAGTAACAGTTCTCACCAGGAACCAGTGACAGAACTTCGGATCATCCGACAGATGATTCTCGTAGGAATCTGCTGAGATCTAAATTAAACTAATAATCTAAATGAATAATCTAAATTAATAATAGTTTTCACCTCCTTTTGTGCCTTAAGTAGAGCCTCAAAGCACCTCAAGACTCTACTCTTCACTAGGGTATTCAGAACACACCATCTCATCCCTTTCACTCCCTCACACCATGTCTGGAAACTGGAGAAACAAGAACACACCCTCATCTGCCTTCAACCCTCAAGCCAGAACTGAAGAACGACAGCTGGTCTCTTTGAATAAGTGACACATGGAGCATCCATTTATCAACTCTGGGCACCTTTGCTGGTTCTCTTGGTGTAAGTGGACAGAATTTTCTAGGCAGCATGGTCCACCCAAAAGATCAAAGGAAAATTTACATAGCAAGCTGCCGAGGTACATCCCAAGGATATTTTTCACGATTTTCAATCAATAAAGGCTTGTTGGATATCCTCCTAGCATTGTGTTAAAAAGGTCTACTTCAACTGAATTTTGTTAGCAGGATTGATGGCGTAACTAGTTCAACTTCAGAGAAGACTTCTAGTAAAGAATTCACCATCACCCCCTCTTAAAGCTACAAAAGAAGATGTTATTTTAAGCCGTAAGCTAGCAGAAAAAAGCAGAGAGAAAAAGAACAGGAAATAATTTGTTCTTCCAGTAGTCTATTCCAGAAATCCAGAGGAAGTTTAAGTGGGACACAGTCAAGTCTACTCATTGGCCTGTCTGTTTTTAATACCACAGACATAGGACAAGGGCCAGAGGGTGCACACCTTTCCTTTGTACATGAAAAAGTATGCAATTGTTAGAATAACACTTAAGTTTTCAAACTGGCGATACAGAGGATCAAAGTGACACCACTAGTACTTATTAGAGGCAACACTCATCTGAGCCTAGAGCAGACAGACCAAATGTAGAGTATTCCCTGACCATCAGAAGATGGCTTTAGTGGGGAGGTACTATTACTCCAGTCCCCAAATGCTTCCCATGCTGCCTAAAGTGGGTTACTCGAGTCACACCTGCACCTTATTCTGCCCACTTCTGGGCAGAATAAGACTGTGTACAACATCCCTACGGAAGTGAAGGTCTTGACCTTTTTCATCTCTAAGAGGTGTGTTCAAATACTATACTCACAGGCAACCAGTGTAAAAAAAAACAAACACACAAATCATGAAAGCAGTATCCTGTTAAGGCGCAGCATTTGAGAGCAAAAGGCTAAGGAAGTACTACAGCAACAAGCAGTTTTTTCCTTCTGATAAAATGGAGGAGGAAAAACAGACCCAACCCTGTTGGCACACTTTGTATACAAACTCCTTTTGACAATTTATGAACTTTTTTGTTCCCCCATTTAATAAAATTACTTCAACAGTATAGAAGCTGGCAACATAGCTATCTCTAAGAGGGAAGTTGCTCTATTCTTTATTGGTAAGCAGTGCACACACACACAAAACCCACCCACAGGAAACGAAGCTATTCATTTAGTTTTAGCCAAGTCTTTGTGAGACTGTACCTTTTGACTATTAGTTGATGGTAAATGTGCAACCGTCTGGTACTTCATCTTATATGAGAACTGGATCAAAACAAAAAAAATGTATCAGCATAAAATTTTACCTTCAAAAAAGAACACAAGTGGTATGAATACAATTCTCTAGAAAAACGCTACTTAGCAAAAACAAAACAACTACTCCCCCACATACATGTACTATATAAAAGAAAGAATTCAAAGCTGTAATTGTGTTCACACAAACGCAACTGCAAAGCAGTTCAATTTAGAGATTCAAAATCCTGTTAAGTATTATCTCTAGTGACACCATGTACCCCACTTCCTTTCCTATTTTTTCTGTGGTATTTTGGGGGCCTGATGGGATGCTGTCCATCACCATTACGAAGGATCTGAAAGAAAATATGAAATCACTTCTTGTCATCTGCACAGAACATGAAACCTGGAACAACAGTAAGCAAAAACTGAATCAGGTTACTTTCTGGTAAAGTATATTTTTTGCTATGTATAGTTTATCTGAACAACAGCTGGTTTTAATACAGCAGTTACAGAAAGTCACAAACTCCTAGGAATAGAAGACCCATGAGAGTTACCCTTGGGGAACTGCATTTGGGAAGGCATCCTGTAAAAAAAACTGGGGGTCATGGCAGACACAATCTAGACACTAAACTTTCTGCACGAATCTGCAGTTAAGCAAGGAAACGTAGCCTCTGGATGGATAAGAACATTATTGTGTATAAGGCAAGGCAGGGAGAGAGAGTATCATCTAACAAACAACAACAGAAAGGGCAACACACATTTCTGATCTATTCACTTCAGAAAATAAAATACCACAGGAACAGCTAAAGACTCAGAAAATACATCTTACAACTAGAGTTTTAAAAGTCTGCATATTTGGCTTATCAAGTAGGATAATGGTTATCAGTGACTTTCTGACAAAATAGCTAAATATCTCTACCAAAATTTACTCAGAAGATAAAGAATACATTAGCTAAAACTAGGCCCCCAAAGGATGCTGCTGGGCA
The DNA here is from genome assembly GCA_033124195.1 of Coracias cyanogaster. Lineage (NCBI taxonomy): Eukaryota > Metazoa > Chordata > Aves > Coraciiformes > Coraciidae > Coracias > Coracias cyanogaster. The sequence goes on from JAVSBS010013393.1 coordinate 30,704, forward strand.
GAGGAAAAAGTTTCAAAGAATTCTGAATTAATCTACTCTGACTGTACATAATTACACTCGATTGATATGTGTAGTATGCTCAGAAACTCATTGATAGCAAGCTTGCAAAATGCAGTATCCAGAAGAACCACTTCCTATCTTATCCAGCTGACTAAAACACTGTACAACTCTTCTGGCATTTACATCTTCACCACTTTGGAGCAACGCTATCCATTCAGAAATATAGACCTCTGCATTTAGGTAACTCCAACCAGTATGGCTCTGGAAGCACATCTCTTCAGAAGCACTGGCTGCTCCCTACGCACAATCAGAATATTAAAATAAAAGTTTGTCTTCACAGTGCTCCACAGGCTCAGTTCAGGGTATTCACGGCTTTTCTCACAGCTCCAGGACAGTGATCCACTGTTTTGCTGCCCTAGCTGATGTTAATTGGTACTGGAGGCTCAAATTTTTTGTGGCTAAACGAGGAACATGAAGCAATTTCCAAGTACAATCACTCATGGCAGATCAGAGCACCAAAGCTTACAATACCTAGATCACAGAATCATTTAGGCTGGAAAAGACCTCTAGGATCATCTAGTCCAACCTTCATCCAATATCTCCCTAACCCCTAGACCATGTCTCGAAGCACCACATCTACCCATTTTTTTAATGCCTCCAGGGATGGGGACTCCACCACTTCCCTGGACAGACTGTTCCAATGCCTAACCACTCTTTCAGTAAAGAACTTCTTCCTGATATCCAATTTAAACCTCCCCTGGCACAACTTGAGGCCATCACCTCTTGTCCTGTCATTAGTTACTCAGGAGAAGAGACCAGCACCAGCCTTGCTACAACTCTCTTTTGTTGCAGGGAGCAATGAGGTCTCCTCTCAGCCTCCTCTTCTCCAAGCTAAACAATCCCAGTTCCCTCAAGTGCTCCTCATACAACATATTCTCCAGACCTCTCATCAGCTTCATTGCCCTTCTCTGCACCTGCTCCAGCACATCAGTGTCCTTCTTGTACTGTGGTGCCCAAAACTGGACACACTACTCAAGGTGTGGTCTCACGAGTGCTGAGTACAGGGGCACAATCACCTCCTTACTCCTGCTGATCACACCATTCCTGGTAACAAGCCAGGATGCTGTTGGCAGAACACCAACAGCTGCTTGCCCCATACAACCCCACCACCCAAATGGGTGGACTAGGGAGAGCCTTCAGCTCCTTCAACATGAGCAGGAAGTTACCACCTCAGCTGGGGGTCAATCATGAACCAAGAGAGCAACATTTTTTTGGGGGAGATAAACAGCAAACAAGCTTCTGCTGTTCTCAGCTGTCTGGTTCCTTAGCTAATATTTCCCTTAAATGTAAATATCTAGGGGGTTTTAAGTTCATCTCATGCATGAATTTTGAAACTTTTCACTCACTGGGCTCCCCCCAACATTAAATTTAGACTTTTAAAAAAAAAAAACCAAAAACCTAACAGCAATTTACTGGCACATCTCAGGTTGGCAACCAAGTCAGAGCCTGGAAACTGTACAGCCTCCACATGGAATGGGTTTCAGAGAAATAAAAAGCTGAAAGTTTCTCCATCTTGCTACACCAGTAACAAACTCTTAGCCTCACTGCTAGGATTTCACCTTCAGCCTCAAGTAAAATTTCCGTTTTAATTCCCTCTGGTACCTTGTCTTTAATTAATTTAGGAAAGGCTTGATATGAGGAGTGGACAGCCAAGAAGGGACTTGTAGAGAAGAAGGAAAAGGGGAGGAGAAAGGGCCAAGACTCAATGGTCAGCAGCGGTGGTTAGCACTTTGGTACTTAAGAGTCAATCTCATCTGTTTCATAAGTTAACAGGAAAAAAGCCCCAAACAGTTCCCACAACCTGTTGTGCTCTTGAAGCTAGAGTTTCTTAACAGAAGCTGAGAGGCCTTTCCATACCTATGGTAATAATACATAGCAGGACCTTGACATATGAAGCACAATAATTAATCATTTCAACAGTAAGTTACAAAGGAGTATCATCCCGTTTTTACTGACAGGGGAGCTGACTCAAAGACAACCAAGGGAGTTGCCCAAAACCACAACACTAGTCATTAGCAGAGCTGCAGTTAGAAGTTCCTGGCTGCCAGTGCTATTTTCAAGCACTGAAATTGCCAGCCACCCCACAGCCGCAGAGCTGGGACCCTGCATACTCACCAGGTAGAGGGTCACCTGCTCCCCACAGCATGCCTCTGGGCTCCAGGCACACCACCACCATAAGAGAAGGAAGAAAGAAGGGTGTCTCCAGCCAGGGTGGTGGGCTCAGTGATAAGCAGCAGCAGGGACACCTATGTCACCCCATTGACTTGCTCTGGCAGGCACCCACCCCAAAAGGGCAGCTGCAACCCCCAAGGTCTGCCCTGATGCTCGCCTTGTGCCCGCATGCCCACTGGAGCCCAGAGAACTTAGGTCAGAAAAATAACCCTAAGGGGAAGTCAGAGGTAGTAGTTTTGCCAAGCATAGTACCCTGCATTGGCTCACCAATCAGGGCGGAAGATGAGCAACATGCATCCTAGAGATTGCAAGACTAAACTATACCCCATCTTGTTTGTACTTTATGTAGTCCAAGACAAACTTCAGATCAGTTCACTTCAAGCAAAAGCTGAAATGGCTCTTTCCATCTTAGCCATATAGCTATAATGTGCATTTTACAGTACCAATTTCAGTTTCTCTTAATTGCTTTGTCAAGAGTTCAATGTTATGTACATCTTACGGAACCAGCCAGCTCACAATGAGGATATTCTGTAGTGGACAGTGGCCTTTTTGTAAGGATAGTTTGAAAATAATTAAATAGGTTAATTTTCTATTTCAATGTTTATAGAAGCAGCATAGTTCTTACAAGAAGCAGCTTGGGAAATCCAGCGTGACAGAGATGGTGAGGAGGAAGTGAGCATTCCACTTTTACATAAAAAGCAGAACCACAGAAATTTGCTTTTTAAAACATGATTAGTCTTAATTTATATATAAGCTTACACCTAGGCCTCTGCTACATTAGTTGAATGTACTCCCCTCCTTTCTATACTCTGCCTGGTACCTGCCTATACCAAGTTCTCCAGACATTCCTTCCAACTCACTTGATCCTTTGAAGCTGACAGTTATCTACATATTCAGGCACAGAAGTAATTTATTCTTTTAGAAGTGTTAAGTATTTACAACTTGCAATATCAGGTTGTGCAAATATTCACATTTTCTGGAAGAAAAAAGGAAAAAACATTTACCTGGATGTCTACATTTACGTAGATATTTCCTCCCCCCTCAAATTTTGTTATCTAGAGGCTTTTCTTTATGCATAAGAGATTTCCCATTTTTCTCCCAGTGCTTTCCCTGTGACAAAGCAGCAAATCCATAGAATCATTTAGGTTGGGAAAGACCTCTAGGATCATCTAGTCCAACCTTCGTCCAACATCTCCCCCACCCCTAGACCATGTCTCAAAGCACGACGTCTACCCGTTTTTTTAACCCCTCCAGGGCTAGTGACTCCACCACTTCCCTAAACAGATAAATAATACAAGAAAAGGGAACTCCAATTACCTGTTACTGTTCGATTCAAATAAATTTTCTTACTTTGAAAGTTTTTCTAAGATGGCTTCTATGGACACAAAAATATTCACAGGAAATGTCAAGAAAAATTATTAAAACTCATCCAGCAGCAATGCAAGAGTTCTGCACTGATATGCACTAACACAAGAAGAAACCACCATGTATCACTTTAGACAGAAATTATTCCTCAATGCAGTCTCACCAAAATCAAATGTTACTCCCAATCAAAAGCATCAACAAAAACACACGCAAAATGCAAAAAGACCACAAATACTTCAATGAGTTACTGTAGTTCTGCATGTGTTAAACCAGAGTTTTCCCTGCCAAGACCGATTAAAAAAGAACAACCAGAAAATGTTTGCAAAACAGATTGCTATTACAAAGTGCATTAACAGCTATTAATAATAGAATATACATCAACCTACTGCTTTTCAGATAATCCATATTAATTGGCAACCTAATTTGGAATCATTAAGGCAAGTGACCTTGGAGCTGCAATTTGTTGAGTTTAAGCTAACAGTGGGTGAAAATAGGCCTGATAACAGTTACTTCCTTGTCATTTCCTTCCAAAAAATGACACAATACCGTTTCAGCGATCAAAGTAATTTTTATCTCATAAACGTACCTCTGAAAATAGATTAGGCCTTATAGAACGGTTTTACGTTTATGATCCAAGCTATTGGGCAGGCCTCACGTGAAACCTGACTTGCAGTTCACAAGGGCCCCGAGTTCCCTAAAAGGAAATAAGATAAAGGCACTGGGAAATATGGGGGAAGGAAAAGAAAATATTGGGCGAGAGGTCTGGCACCTATCACCATTGCTGCAGGCTCGCCAAGTCTCATTAGGCTTCAGGCATATTAAAAGAGCTATTATTCATTTATTTTTCACTTGACCCCGTCACGTAATCAATAAGATGGATGCCAAAAGCAGCCATTACAAGGAAGTCACCATGGCCAGGATTAAAACAAGATTACTCCCTGTGCAGACTGGACCATCTTGCACTGCTTTAAATGGGACCAAAAGATAGCAACCCCTTTAATTACAACAGCAGCAAGAAACACGTGAGTGCTTCAGGAAGTACCTCCCCAGAAAAAGAAACAGCAAGGAACAGGGCAGGAAATACCCACAAAAACTGTAAGGAACCAAGAAGAGCACAGACAGTAGGCAAAGGCAGGACCTGAGGGCACATTTGGGGCAGGAACCATGTGTCTGTCTGGAAGGATGGAAACCCAAATGTGAATGGGGAAAGCGAATTCATAAAGGGACCAGAAGGTTGAAAAAAAAAAATAAATCACACTGATGCTATAGTAGTAAGGGATAGTTGAAAGAATGAGGGACACCTGACAACTGCGGCCTTGAGATGGAATATGACCAGGAGAGACGTTACTTGCAATACTGACAGACCAAGAGTGGGACAGTGGCATTTCTCCAGCCCAGGCTGCTGGGGGAGGGATTAACGAAGCCCTCTCAGAGCAAGGAGAATGAGATACACACATTCATAGCTCAGGATTAATTTCAACCCTGAGAAGGTATCACACAAAAAGAAAACAGCACATTTTCTTCTAGAGGCAAAAGAACAGGATCAGTGGAACACACTACTTCTTCCTCTCAGAATCTCATTTTAAAGCCAGCCCTGCAATTGCTAGGGATCTGGCTCACGATTTGTACATGCCTGGGGCTGGCAATAAAGCCGTGGTGATAGAAAGTATCATGGCATCAAGCTGCAAAACTTGCTAGAAACAGAGCCTCCTCGGTGGCTGTTTTATGAGAAAGGGGAGAGCGAGTTCGCCCTGGGACAGACAGTACAACAGCAGCCAGCTGCTGTGCCAGAAGTGTTGCCCATGTTGCAGCACACAGAGTTATCACTAACCCCTCTGCAGAAAAGAGCAGCATCTAGAATTAAACAATATAGTATATATACACTATATAATACATGTAAAATACCTGAGTAGTAACGTCTTAAGAAAATACTAGCCACTGAATGAGTACAACTAAAGTGCGGTCCCATGCACGTGCCAGGCAAGTCCCCAGCGTTGCACTGACGCTGGCCAAACACACTTCTCAACTGCATCTGTTAGAACAAGCCTGAACACAAGCATTTCTACCCATCCCATCCTTGGCATGCAGCCTTTCAACAAGTGCCAGTGGTGATGCCGCGCTGGGCACCACAGAGCAGTGCTGGTGGCAGGCGAGCAATGGGACAGCAGCTGAACTGCCTGCGAGACGAGAGGTGCCGGCACAGGTTGGGCTGAACACACTCTAAGAAGTCCTGAAAGTAGTTTTAATTACTCTTTCTTGGAGCACAGGTAGACTGGTTGGAACATGTGAAAGTGAAGAAGCTCGTTTACATAACAAACAAGGTATGCATGCAAGGTGTTTTGTGCAAGAGCGCTGCAGACTAAGACCTCTCACCTGAAGAGCTGTATTCTACCACACATACAAGACCACCTTCTATCTGAAAGTAAAGCCATTAAATAAAATATTCACAACATGATTCAACAGAGGCATGAAATAGGGTAGTCTGAGTGGACAAAAGGCCTAATCTTTGCAAAAAAACCCTAAACACTAAGCAAGTTTTGATTCTTGCATACTCCACACAGTGTCAAGAGCCATCGAAAGTTTTTGGCTCTTGCTTGGGCAGCCAGCCTCCAAAGGGTAACTCTACTTAGCAACCAAAACTTAAATGGGGGAAACAAACCCCAAAACAACAAAACCCAGACAAATAAACCTTAAGAGAGTCTACAAGAGCTAGATCACTGAATCCAAGGAAAAAGTCATTTAGTCCTGGTCCTCATACAATGACACCACGCACTTAGCTGTTTCCACTACATCTTCCAGGCAACAGCCAAAAAGAACAATAGGGATTTTTGAGGCCTGTAAATGGCACAGAGCTCAGGAAAACAAAAGACAAAATGAAACACGTAAGTGATAGAGCAGGATAGTGACAGAGTGGATCACAGGTTGAAGGAGAGTGGCAAGTCCTATGTAATACTACCACTGCGTTTAGCTGTTTGTTGTTTGAATATGGTTATCTTAACACTTACAGAGTTTTAGACACTTCTACTCACCTCTCTCAGTGCAAGTCTCTGAACCAGAAACCAAAAGAAAAAAAGTACCTGTCTAAAAACTGCCTTCTAAAAATGCTGCTATTAAAAAAAAAAAAAAAAAAAATCAGCAAATCTACAGCTTCCTTCAGCACATTAGTGACAGCAAATACTCATTTCCAACTCAAACCTAGAGGTTTTCTACTCATATACATTCTGTCCTAACAAAAGCAGTCCAAATTTGAAAATATTGTAACAGGAAAAACAAGTTTTAAAGTGTAAAAGTTAAAACAGTTCAAAGATCTTTTTACCTTTTGGATGTTTGGGGCCAGGGAAGCGGGGGGGGGCAATATCTCAAAATTGAACAAAGCCTCTTCTACCTCATCTGTTTATTTTATTTAAAAAGCTCTGAAATAGTAATATAGGTATGACCTATCTTGCTACTCCCCACACCTGCAAAGGCATACTTTTCTGTCTTCTTCTGGACTTTGTACAGCAGTTCTCCAGGAAAAAGGACTGGGACAGAAGCAGTACAGAACAGAGATGGTGTCTGCTCAAGGAAGTGAGAGGTAGATGCAACTTAAAAATAAGTATCTCTATTATTTGCTGGGTTCTGCCAGGAAAAGAAACAGTTGTCTTCAATCCGAACAACAAACCAGTGAGACCGTTTTGTGTAGGAACATTTTTTATCTTACCCACCCTCTTACCTTATCAGACACATCTCCTCGTCCTATTCAGAATCCAGCAAGTGATAAAATTCCATCTGTAACAAATGGAAAAGTCCATTAATGCCTCCTGATAACCTTACAATGAAAGGCTAATAAGCAGTTCAAGAAAAAAAAAGTTAAACTTCTGTTGCCATTCCAGTATAACCTACACCTCAGGCAAGTTGCCCTCCCGTCTGCAGCAATCTGGGAAACCTGGATATAAAAGTATTAAAGATGCTGTAACATGTTCTGGAAGAAACACGCTCTTCCTCCTTCAGCAAGGATAACAGAGGTGGCCAAAACGTACAGCTTGCCCTGCCGAGTCATAAATAAGTCTGCAGCATCCTCTCATTAAATTAAACGAGCATCAAATTACATAATGTGAATGGTTGTAAAATGAGACCAGTGGTAATGGCTAGAAATAATCACAGCAGTGTTATACATCGTGGAGACTATTTTCCATCAGTGTATCAAACCTGGGTACGCAGCACCTTTTATCTCCAGGCCAAGAAACTGTCAGCAAGTCGCCGTTCTTAAGTACGGTAAAGCATGCAAGAAACAGATGGAACAAAGCTCTTGTGGACAAGTTTAAAGAACATCTTCCTGAACAAGTACATTTAATTTCTTAACACCTTTACAAACCAACCTCTCAATGTAACAAAAACGTTCTACAACATAGGTAAACATGATGCACTTTGGCATACCTGGGATCAGAAGAGAGCACTGCGCACCTAACCAACAACCTTGGAATTGTCAAGAAAATTTACAGTCATGATCAACTTGGGCTTGAACAAATACTTTTCCATGGCACTATTAAGAAAAGGAGACATGACCTGCACTGCAGCCAGTCCACGAGTCACTAGGGCAGACCTCCTGTCTGGCAATTTGGAGAAGCATTAAGAGCCTGCCTAGAGTGAGAAATGTGAATCAAGAATCTAAAAAACCAAACAAACCAACCCCTCCACACACCCTTTTAGCCTTTTCAGTGTCCAGCCCACACGCCCTAGAAAGCCTGTTAGTACAGTGACAGGCTGGAAATGGCCAGAAATGTACAGAAGTGAAATGGCACACTGTGAAAGAATACCACTTAAGAAAAACAAACAAGCAAACATAAACCACACTCTTAATTTTTCAATCCAGTTATCTCGGGGGAGAGATGGCATGGTCCAAATTGCCTGCCCTGGGATGCTTCTCTCTTTTTGCTTTGTCTCAGCATACATAAGTGTATACATTAAGCGCTAAAAATAAACCTTTCATCCAGTGAACACCATTTTCTCATCTTCTACTGATGAAGATTTTTTTTTGGCATTACCAGAATAATATAACAACATACTTCCACCACTCCAGGGGTTTCTTGGATTCTTTTTGGTTTGCCTTTTTTTTTTTTTTTTTTTTGTCTCTACAAAGTAGAAATCTTTTGTCAATGTGACCAATATTTGGACAAAAGAGGGCCACTGACCAAGAGCCCACTTGAGGATCCCTACTCTTCTATTCCCCTGCCAACCCAGTAAAATTCCTCAGAGCACAACCTCTTCCTGGCTATTTTCAGAAAAACTGCTGCGATCATACAAGAACAATGGGGAAGTTTGTTTTACTCAAAGAGTAAATGTTTTGCAGCTTCCAATGTAAATATTACAATTAATGGATTTTTTTTTTTTTTAACTCTCCACTGCCTTACTTGTGTTCACATTCACACCAAGCTATAAGGGCAGAAGCAGCACTCAACTTCTCTAATAGAGAGAAATAGAGAAATACAACATAGAAAAGTGACATGTTGACTTCAGAAAAAGCACCTTCATAAGCAAATCAAAACTCACTGGGCATTTGCTGGGAGGAGATCTGGGACGAAAAGAATTAAACAAAAATGAGTGTGCTCATTTCCTGCATCTGACTGAGGGCTCATGTCAGTTCCCTTAGAGATACTGGGTCTATTTTAATAGCCAGCTTGTAGAGAACCACAGCCTAATCTGTTTCCAAAACAACATTATGCCCAATAACCAAGCTACAAGGAAAAAGCTATTATCTTTTTGCCTCAGCCATCAATATGGTGGCTCTTACCCATCCCATCACTCTGCCTCTGCTCCACAGAAATTCTCAAATTTCCTTTTAACGATCCATAGACCAAGTGTTGTGGACTCTGTCAGCAGGATGGGCCTCAGATTCGCTCTCTCTGGGCAGCACTGTTTTGGTACTACAGAAGGTGGCTGGACATAGATGCTCCTCTGATGGCTTCTGGATCCGGCAGCACCTTCAGGTGCAGGCAGCTCTTCCACTCTCAGCGGTGCCTCTTCCCACAGAAACCATCTCCCCACTCTGCCCCCATATACAGGGATAGAATTTGGATGTGGTATCAGCAGATGGCTAGCATTCAAGATTTTTTTTAAGTTTTCTTTTACAAATGAAGTGGGGCACAGATGGTGCTGTTCCTACTTCCCAAAGCCAGACTGGAATGCGAACATAGACCTGTCTGCACTGGGAAGCTCAACCCCATAGTAGGTTTCTGAAGAGCTGCAGAAACTACTGCACAGACCAGTTTAGCCTGAACCAGTCCCACACGTGGCAGTGTTTCCCTTCTCCAGCTTTTATCTGAACAGGAGAGTTTGTTCCTCTTGTACTGACCTCACTACAGTTGATGACTGTGAGCAACATCCTTCCAGAAGTTCAAAAAGCAGCTCCACAAAAATTCCCTGCCACTGTCAGCAATCTACACGCTACTCTGGGTAAATCCTTGCCATATCTTTCCAGAAGTACTGCATCTGTATTCTTCTGCTGCCTCATGCAACAGGTTGGTTGTATGTTCATACGACTTCCCAGATTCTGTGATTCTTGCAATCATCACCCACATCAGCAGCTCCATCACCTTCAGGTCACCATGGCGGTGGCACTTGGATCATCACTTCCAGGTAGGCAGTGGCTAGAGCCTGAGAGGATGGGAAGATACCCACTACTCTTTCTTACAGGGGCTACTAACTAGAGAAGAAAGACCTCCTGATTGCAGTTCATTGAGAACAAACCTTCCACAGTCCTAAACTAGTAAATGCTAACAATCAACCACTCCCCGTTAGGACAGGGTGCAGTGGGGAGAAAGAATGTCTGACTTGTTGATTGAGAGAGATCCTCTAACTTGGTCGCAGTAGAAGACACTGGAGACAACGAAGCGGTTGCTGTTTCTGCACAGGCAGCCTGAGGCTGGTGCTCACACAGAAGGAAGCAGACACGAGCAGATACACCACCCCTCATGGTGCGCATCCACCTCGCTGCCTGTCTCCTGTGAAGGGCAAACAGATACCCAAGGGCAGCGCTGGCTGAGAGCTCCCATTGTGGCAGGGTGATAACCAAACACGTTTGCAAGCCGTTTCTCATCCCTGACAACGCCACCAAGTGAAACTAAATCTCCCTATCCTGTAGTTTTGTCAACCACTGTTTTGATTGTATACACATGTACAATATCAGCTTTAGCTTCCACATCAGCAAGACTTACTTTTAAAAAAAAAAAAACCCATGTGTTTCCCCATGTTCCCCATCAGATTTCCCAGCTATACAAGCAACATTAAACACAGACTAAGAATCAAAGAAATGAATATCTCTGCTTAAAACAGAGTTCTTGCAAAATAAACTCTGCACTTTTAGTGAAAGACCCAAGTGAGAAGACAGACTTGCATTAAGCCCTCAATGCACATGGCTCTGGAAAAGGAGATCTCTCAGCAAGTGAGTGACCTAAGGCTTATGGAAGTCCTTCCATCTTCCTCTCTGACCTCTTCCAGGGAGCCACTGCACTTGGCTTTTTCATGTGCCTATTTAATAAGCAACATGAAACTTGCACCAACTTAACAGCGTCTCTGTGGTCTTCTCATCAGTGCAATGAGTTGAAGTGCTCCCCAAAGGAACGGCACATTTACAAGTCTCCCATGCCCACAGGATGGAAAAAGAGAGTGAGGAGAGAACAGATGAATGCTAATCTCTCCTCCTTGCCTCCAGCAGCAGTCTGTACTCTCCCACGCAGAGAAAAGGGAGGCTGTACAATTCGTGGAGGCCAAACTGTCTGGAAAAATGTAGAGAAAAAGAACTGATGGCAAATTCTCTTCCCTATTGATTCTCTTACTGTAAGGAAAGTGAAAGTCATTCATTGAGTTGCTGATGGAAGATGACACCACAGAGTCTTTAAGGGGCTGCTTTTATGCAAACTGCGGAGCTGGACCACTCAGGATTGTATCAGCTCAACATATTCATTACCTAAAATATTCTGCTCACACACTGCTTGCACTGTATGACTTCTTATGGGGATTACTTTTATTGGCAGATTACATTTTTTGTCTGATCATAGGAACACATAAAAAGGACACAAGGCCACTCCATTATGGATGTTAATTCACATATGTAGGACTCCTCTTCAGCCTACATGACTCCAAACACCTACTTCCTAACCATGAGTAGGTAGCCGACAAGAACATGAAATACTGAGCTCAGAGCAGTTGCCACCACACACGCTTCTTTAACTGATTTGTGTCTCAAAGGTGTCTGTCAGCACACAGTACTGTACATGCGCCAAACAAGAGCATGGGGGAGAAGTTCTAAGCAGGAAACAGAAGCTCATCTTAGATTAGCACAACTCACTCAAGTGTAGTGCTATGCTCAGATTTGGTTTTGATTTGCAAACCTTGCTGTCACTGGTGAAGAGTATGTTTGAAGTTTTGTGAAAAAGGCAAAAAAGCCAGAAAGCTAAAACAAATGCACAAATACAGATGATGCTGCCCTGTCAGCAGTGAGTACCTTTAAAACCTATGTAAGATGCACCCTTCTCAGCCCCTGATTTACAGCATCCTGCTTCTTCCTTTCCCATCTTCCCTCCTAGCTGAAGGCAGCTGCCCAGATAGGCACCTCCCAGGTCTCCGGCAAAAAGATGCAGCAGAGAGAGCAACAAGAGTGTCTCCCTGCTGCACGGGCCTGAGATGACACCAGCCACCTCTGATCTTGAGAGTCCCTCCCCACCACCCCAAATCTCTGCTGCAAGAAAAGCGCTTCGTTGAAATGTCTTACAAATCAGCAGCAAAGTTCAACTCGGCTCCAGGAACATGTTAAATGGCACCTTGGCGAGCTGGCAGCAGGCTTCTGGCTCTCATGACTAATTCCAGAATTAACAGACCTGGAGCCTTCATATTGCTTGAAGACAGCAGATCGTACCCTCAAACACATGTGCCAGCAAGTGTAGCCATAGTTTTGATTACACTAATACCGGCCCAGTAAGAACCACTCTGAAAGAGTTCATTTGCTTACCCTAACTCATGATAAATCATGGTAGCAGAGACATAGTGCAACTAATAACTTGATCAAGGGCAAGGTGAAAGTTTTTCTTTGGGTAATCTAGAGAAGAAATCTTGAGTCTTAAAATGAAAACTTAAAGGAAGATTGAAAGAGGGGAAAACCCACTATTTAATGTTAGTATTTATTAATATTTAGGCTTCAACTGTGGATAAACAGACAGCAATCTTTCTGCCTGTGCACATATTTAAGACTGTTTATACATGAAATCCAAAGGATGTCCTCATTTTATAAATAATGTGATCTGATTACTACATCAGAAAAAAGTGCAACTTGAGGCTACATACAGAGGCAAAACACTTGGCTACTGATGTCTAAACAGGGGGGGGCAAAGACTAAACATCAGACTCGCTAAAACTCAGCAAATGGTTTATAGTTGACGCTAAGAACATAACATAGTGCACATCCAATACACTTCTTAAACTTTCAAAGCTGTGCTTACCAGTAAGTCATTTTAAGTATTCAGTATAAGAGTCTCCCAGACGTAAACACTCCATCTGTTACTTGTACCTGACCACATGAGCCATCCTGCAATGCTTTACTCCTCCAATGTGGTAGGTGCACCACATCAGAAAGAGCGTTTGTGGAGCCACAGGGCCAGGTAACACACGGATGGCACTAGGAGAAGCTGATACTCCTCTCTCCCAGGAACAAGGAGAAAAGGTTCCCAAACGATTTACTGGCTCAGCTCAAGCCTTGAGTTTTTGTTTTCTTTTGTCACATGCACATGTATGGTTGTACTTACAAGAGTATGTAACTTGCTCAAGATAAAGTCAGTGAGGAAAACAGAACTTTGCCCAAAATAAACTCATTACCCTAAAAAGAAATACTATTTCCAGGTAAAATCCGCTCTTCAGCTTGGTCAAATGCACCAACTTAGTTTGCTTCCAGTTTTGTTTCTCAACTCAGAACAGCAACAGAGTACCACAAGAAGTTTCAAAAGATGACCAAAGAGGCATCTGCTACCCAAATTTTTGGGTAGACTTCCTAAATGGAGCAAATGATGGGGTTTTTTCTGTGATGTTCCCTACTGTCTGCTGCAAGCCATAATGCCACGGCATACTCTAAATATGTTGCACAAGGACATGGTTTCAGCTTAATGCGAGAGGCAATCAAGAGGTCTGTATGAAGGAAGGAAAGAATAGAGGCTTTTTCTTTTTAAAGCATGCAGTATACATGTAATTTTGGTGTAGCTAAATTTTGTATAGCTCCTGATACTGTATATACAGTATCTGATATACACTATCAGTAAGGATTATCTGACAATAAAGTAGAAGTCTGTGCTTTTAAGAAGACCTAAATTTCTGACCCAGAGAAGCAATGAGGACTGGAAGCATTTAACTTGAAATCGGTGACCACATGTGGTAAGAAAGCCTTGCCAGGATGTGATCCTTAATTATGACTTCATTCTGCACGGCTCCCTTGAAAAAGGATCGGCTGAGACATCTTGCCCAAAGCAGCTCCTACAGAGCACAACCCAACCAAAGGGGAGACCAGCGTGCCAAAAATAACAATAAAAAAAGTTTTCCCCTCAAATAATGAGGTATCCCTTATAATTCAGCCCTATAAAAGCAGATTTGTCAAGTTCTAAATTGGGTTGCAGCAATATTTCATTACACCATAAATCTTCCTTGCACTCTAGTAAAGATGCCTCATAATTTAATATGCTATAATTTTTGTTTTTAATCTGGAACTCACCAAAAATCGCCTGAAATAGGCATCTCTTTTACAGTCCATTTTCCATATAGGTATAGATTCCAAAATATAACTGGTTCACATTCTTTGCATGGAAAAACGCTTCTAAAGTGCATTTACATGTAGACTAAGAAAGGTTGTAATTATCTCTCTTGGGTTTCTTAGGTAGGTCATTGCACATCCTACAAAGACTTCCATATTATCCCATGATATTCATTAGGTATAATTTTTTTCTGAAAAAGTGGCAGAACCACTTGAAAATAATTACACCAAGTAAAAATTTCAGAAGAAAAAACTGAGTATTCCAGAGCCAGAACTTTTAGAATTTTTGTAGTTTTTTTTTAAAAGTTCAACAGCATTTTTTTTTCCTGAAATGGATTAATACACAAAATGCTGAATTAAAACTGTCTCATATCCTACTATTTCAGTGGATAATATGCACAGTCTTCACACTAAAAGAAATAAAAGAAAGGCGAAGATATTTAAAACAGTATGGGGAAGAAAAAGATACTGCCAGTATTTGTTATTAAAATTTGTAGTTCCCATTCTCTCCCAACAAATCAGGTCTCTTGTAAAACAAACACTGTTTCAAAGCCATTACCACGTCTATATAAACCACCACTGTAAAAAAAGTTAAGAATACAACCGCATCAAGCACAACAGAACATACACGTCTTTCTCCATGAAGCAGATATGATGAAAATGGCTACATCAATTTAAGATGGCCCAAAGTTTGAAAAAACAGTGATGTCATTATTTTCCTGCTGCTTCTGAGAAGTAAGCACAGTTTACATCCTCGCTTCCTGCTGTCCTGCTTGACTTTTCTTAACCCAAGAAGCACAAGACCAGCACCACAGCACTTCAGGGCTGGGATCATCAGAAAGAGCTGGGAGAAGCCCATTTTACATCTCGCCAAGCCTCTTTTAACGGCAGCTCAATAAAACCTGCACTGCCAGGAGTTAAAATAAAAAGGTGAACTGCCCTCTTATTTGCCATGTCTCTACAAACACACATGCTATTTTTCTCTTCACCCCGTTCAGCCAAGGGTCACCAGCAGTGTACGGAGCAGCTAATTCGTGGTCCCAATCCTGCAAAACCTTGCTAGGAGAAAGCCCCATAAAGCATCGAAATTGAGTATGCAGCTATTAAGACATGTTTGACTAGTCTGCTTATCGCATAATTGCACTCCCTGGAGTGGAGTCTTGACACAGGCTTAAGTCAAGATAGCGAGTGACACAACCAGTTCACAGCTTGCTGTCAGATCTTTGAGACTATTTTAAAGGAGGAAGAAAAAAAAAAGTGGTTGATTTCTTTATTTTTTGAAAAACTTCAAATGTCTTACACTGGGGCAAGGCTTTAACAAAAATATTATCTTAGATAACTGTCTGACTCACTTTTCCCCGAGATTAGATGTCAACTGATTCCTAAAGAGCCAGGCAATCTAAAAGCAGTTCCCAACAAAAAAGCCTTAGTTCCAAAGGAAGTTCCTAACCCTGTTTTTAGGCTAACATACAGCCACCCTTGTTGCTTCTCTCTTGGTTCTCACACTTTACTTTCCCCTTTACTTCCCACTAAACTTTCTGCGCTCCAGGCTCCTTCGAGGATGCTCAAGCTGTGGTGGCCACAGGAGAACAGAGGCTGTCTGCAGGGCTCGGTGTGCTTCTGAGAAGCTGGGTGGGTGTCTGTATTTTGCTTTTTTGGAGTAAAATGCTGGGACTAAGACTGGTAACAGGACACTCCTTAGTTAACTATTTCTCCCAGCATTCCTAGGAAACAATGTGTCTGAAAAATATTTTTATTTTTTAAAGGAAAAACAAAACAAAAGCCCAAACAACAACAAAAAAACCCCAAACAAAACAAACCAACCAAGAACCCAAGTTATCAAAGATTAATGCCCAGCCAGTTTACCCCCAGTTTTTAAGAACTGGGTTGGCTTTTCCAGCTGAAGAGGAAGTGAGGCCAGACCATTGGGCTGATGCTGATCTGCTAAAACTCCACAGAGCTCAGTAAAAATTATTCTGCATTTATTTATAGCTCTGTCTATAAATGCAAAATCTGGTAAAAATGGTTTTCAGATATTCAAACTGTACAAGCCTTAAAAAATCTAGCTGATTTCTGACTTTTGAAGTGCTCGGATAAAGGAGGGCCCTGTCTTATTTC
>JAVSBS010013393.1:47286-57412 GCA_033124195.1 Coracias cyanogaster
ATTTCCTGCCTTTCTAAATTCACTTCCCAAAGTATATCAGTTAATTCAGTGCATCTACTACAATTAAAGCTTACTTTTGTTGTTTTAGTCTGCTTTGTGTTTTACAACATCTGCAGTTGTATATATACATGAACTGTATATTAGAATTTGTTTGTTTTTAAACAAGTGGCACACAATAACCAAGTAATATAAATATCTGACCTTACATTACCAAATCACCAATACTTCAAGCAAGGACTTCTATTCACTTAGCATTCTCCTTTAAAACACATACACCCCCCAAAGAAAAAACAAACACACAAGAAAACATGAAATCTTCTCCCTAGAGTAGTATTTACTTGCTGAGAAAAGTTAGTATTTTCCTTAAATTGAACACTTTCATAGCTGGGAAAATAAAGCATAAAGAATTGGCTATATTCACAGGCTTGTACGTCTATTAGCGAAAGCATTTCTTCAAGGAAGTTTAACCAACAGTTATGTCTAACACACACAGTCACATAAGTAGTGCTGTCCACAAAATACTACCAACAAAAATATTTGTATAAACGGCAGAGGAAAGACATGGTCATGTTTATTACACAGGTGGATCACCTCACCAATGAGACTTGGAGCTTTTATGGCATTACAATTAACAGTATAAATTTTAAACAATTACAGCCTTGGTTACTCTTCGTACCTGGCAGTGTTTGCATCTATTACTTCCAAAGCATTTAGACTTGATTATGAAATCAAGGTACACCAACTACGTTATTCAAATCCTCAATGTTTACTACTGCCCTGCCTTTCTTCAAATCGCCAAAACCTCACAAACCAACTCATCTCTAACACCTCTCCTCAGAACTATGCTTTCTAGGATTTCATATACAAAAGGGACTGGAACTTGCCCCAGCTGATCTGCACAACTTTGATGACTGCATTTTCAAAATAAAATGCCAGGAAATTAGTCATGTTAGAGTAGTACTTTTAGAGGATAGTTTGGGTGGCCACAGGCAAGACCTGCGTGGAAGGATGTGTGAGAGAAGATTTATATCTACCACTTCCTCCCTTCCAACCAAAAAAAAAAAAAAAAAAGAAGAGGAAAGAGAGTCCTTCCTTGCTTACTGTGGGCTTAACCCCAGGTACAGGAGAGGATCAATGCTGATGTTCATACACAACCTAGAGAAGGGGCAAGATCAACAGATTTGCTGGGGCAATTCCTCAAAGCCAAAACCACATGGTTTCACCAGTTTGGTTAAATGGTGATTTCTTGAAGCACCTCAAAGAGCGGTTATTATGAAAACAGGACCACAAACCTATAAGGGATTGGACCTCCAGAAGGACAGTCCATTCCAGTCACCAGCAGCTACATGGTACCTGTTTAGCTCAGGAAGGTCATCAGAACATCCACACCCATAAAAAAAACCACTCAGAGCAGCCTAAAATAGACCACCTTCTCCCTATGGCAAACCCACAAAAAAGCTCCTTTTTTTGCTCTCTCCTTCCACACTATCACTGTGCCCTGTATCACTGTAATAGAAAAAACTCACTAGGTGGAACAGGCAATTTCTTTAGGAGCTGGTCCATGCCCCAAGCTCACCACAAAAACTATGCAGTGAAATGTGTCCGACAGGAGTCACCCCACAGGCAGCTGGCAAAAGGCAGCACTCCTCCCAAAGAAATTTTAGAACCTAAAGCAACCAGCAACTACCTCTTGGACAAACCTGAGCACCTTTATTCTGGGGACAACCCAGAGCTAACTCAGAGCTGTTCAGCAGTAATCCAATAGATTTTACCTGTCACACAAAGTATATTCCAGCTGTTTACAGTGCCAGCTCGGCACACCTTGCAAGTCTGCTTGTCCTCAAAGTCAGCACCAAAACTGGTCAATGCTCAATACACACAAAAAATTACTGCTACCTGCAAAAGGTTAAAATTGCAGGCAAAGAGACAAGCACCAAGTTTTCCTCCAGAGGCCACTTTGCTTGTCCTAGTATCTTGCCAGTTTTCTAAGAAGACCATACCTTGCAGACAGTGCATTTTTGGGCTTCAGAAGCTGCTGATACTCTCTGAAGCTGACAAGTCTCACATCTTCCACCACACGTCCTACTAGCAAGAACAGAGGCACTACCAATGAACACGGGCACAGAAGCAAAAGGAGTGATAGCAACCCAGTATCCAGCCTTTCTGCCCAGAAGATGAGAATCTGAGCAAAGGAGCAGCTCTTACTGAGAGAGGATCCACTCCTAACACACCACAGGATGCCATACACAGGGTCCAGCAATCCTTCTCTAGTGGAAACATTTAATAAAAATCCCACTTTTCCCCACACTTCCACACCCCTCACACAGGATGACAAATGAACAAAAAGACCCCTGGGAAACTGATGGAAACCTGTGCAGAAAGGCCTCCTGCTGGGCTGAGAACATGCCCACCACTGAGGGAGAGAAATAGAAACCAGTGGACTGAACCGCAGGGCATCAAAAGCTTAGGGGACAGCTGCTCTGCCAATGGAGACATAGCCAAGGAGCAACTTCCACAACAGCTCTGAGAGCTACAGGATGGCTAGAAGAAAGAAGACTTTCATTTCTCTTCAAGGGCATTCCTAGACGATCTTGGGCAACCTCCACACCACCTGGACCTGACAAACACCTTCCAAAAGGCCTCAAATGCAGTCTGCATTACTTGCTCCCATTTGCCTCTTCCCACACCTCCCATGAGCCTCCCTACCATACCTTGTGGTATTTTGCACAGGTCTGGGCACACAGAGGCACTGCCCAGCACTACAGTGTGAAGAAACCAAGGTGCTCCCTCCCCAGCCAGAGGAAACCCAGGAGAAGGAAGAAGAAGAGAAGGAAGAAGGAGGAGCCCCAGGAGGAGGGGCCTCAGGCAGAAGAGTCAACCTCAGCTGGCAGCAATCACAAGTTGGTCAAACCCAATTAACCCACCTGGTGGACTGGTGACTCCAGAGTGTAAAGGCTTCACAGGGAAACTCCATTTTCCTGAATAATGCTCTTCTCCTTATTAACATCACTTGCTTATTTTTTCAAAGGCAAGGAAGCTAATTATCATTTCACCTCAGAGCTGTGTAACACATCTAAAGTCTTTCCTTTTCACACTGAGAAGCACTTTATGGAATATATTTTAGTTGTCTTTATGGGTGGTTTTTTTTTTCAAGCTTTAACGGTCTCCCTTTAGCATCTCCACTTTCCAACCATTGGTATGAATTTGCCACAGACTTTTAGCCACATGGTAATTGCGCAAGCTAGATCCCTTTCTCTGAAACATCAGATGTTAATTCACAGTGAAAGTGCCACATTAGTAGCTTTGCTTTTCTTAAGCTTTCTGGGATCATGACTTTACTCCAACTTCATACAGCCAGGGAAGAGGAAAATATACACAAGCAACGACAGCGAGAAGTAAGCTAGAACAAGGCTGTGGATTAGTGTGAAAAGGAAAAATTGATGGATGAATAATGCAGGAATGACGGATTGGGTTATTGAGTTATATGCATAGATACAACTGTGTGACAGGGCGCATATTTATACCACACAGAAATGCTTGGCAAGTTTCTCTTTTGCCTTCTGTCGTGTTCATTTCTGTAGCCTGCTCCCACAGCTCCTATCAAAAGCCATGCTCTCCAACAGTCTGCACTGTCTCCTAAAGATGGAAAAGCCTGCTTTTGGCCCAAATAAGGGTTCACCGATTATTTTTTTTCTGGACATTTTCGGAATTACATAAAGGGCGTTTCCACTAGAAACATTTCTTGTCATCCCAGGATAAAAGATGATACAACACAAAACCATACAATGCCATTTGTATTTAAAAACTCAACAGTTTCGAGATCAATCTTCTTCAGCTATTAAAACAAGTCAGAAAGATGCTGGTGGGAGGTGAAACACTTCAGATACATTGCTTCTGATATTTGGGAGGTTTAATACTGATACTATCCCATAAACTCTTCAGCATCACATTTATGAGCAGAGGGACACATTTCTTTCTTTGGATAGGAGACATGGAGTAGATGACTATCACATCACTAGTGAAAACTGCCATGTCATAAAGTAACACAGCCATAGCCACCTGAATTTATAAGTTCCTCTAACAAAGTAGCATGTGCCAAGCTAGGCAATCCTGATGAATTACATTAGAAGCCTACAGACTTCTCAGAAATAATTGATTTGCTCAGAGCTGCATCTGCACAAAAGCATACATACACTCACACTTCTGAAGGCAAATAAATTCTGACTTCTTATATCCATGTATTTTCACTTGAGCATAAACCTGGAAGATTATTAACTACAATAAAGCTCTAAAATGGTTGCTAAAATGGTGTTTGAGGGCAGCATCAGCCATTCCAAAAAACATATATAAGCTGAATTCTAGTGCACTATATAAAGGCAAGTTTCAACTAGAAAGCTTTACTGTGATTTGTGGTACTTTAAAAGCACTCTTGTAACAATTTTAATAGTTTAAAATATTGGAGCTTAGTCCCAAAGAGATGTAGCTAGCGCTAAACTGCCATTTTAATGGATTTTTTGCACCCTCTCTCCATGCTCTACTTTATAAATAAACCTCTAGACTTTTTATTGATTTTTTTTAACATGATAGATTGAGCCGCTCTGGCAGAGAGGGCCAAAGAACAGCACATGAAAAATTACAGGTTCACAGTTTGTGAAAGGGACAACAATAACAAAACCCCCAAGGGAAAACAACAGCAATATAATGCATATATGCCTGTGCTCATTGCTTTTCAGATCTGCACTCTGTGTGTATGCATGTACATATATATCAAGACCTCTTTATTAAATGTATTGTCAGAAACAGTTAAAAGAATACCATACACAGTTACATCATGTGCTGTACATCTTTTTCAGCTACAAACCATAAACTTGACTTCAGTGTCTGAATTCAGAGCAAGTGCTGCTTAAACAGTGTAGGACATGCTATCACAACTATCTCAGGAAGTTTTGTAGTAGTTCAGAGTCTAGGTTCTGGAGATGCGTAAATTCAGATATTCATGAAAGTATTATGCTAGCAAAAGCCAGTATAAGTTAATACAGTTAGCCAGTTTTACAGGGTCCTCCACCAGACTGCTCATCAGGATACTGTCCCGCTGACCCAAATTCTGAAACCAGCTCTGCTCATGTAAACATCACCAAGTGCATTTGCAGTTAAGCTGTGAGATCACTACTCCTCCTAAAACCCCACTCAGAAACATCCTACAGAAACATACACTGGCAGAATAAAAACTTACTACCCATGTGCATGGACCCAAGTGCAATGGCTTCATAACCACTCATGACCACACATGTTAGTGTTCTGACACAGAGAGGGACCTACTTCGGTCACATGATCCAATTCTGAGTTACCAACATTTTGCAAGGGATGAGCCCAACAGCTGATACAACAGATTACTTTCTTACACGGGAAAAACATGAAGGACAACAACAACAAAAAGAAACAAGGCAGAATGCCGGCAGCAAAACCGAAACTTAGTAAGTACGAACATGGATATTTAGCAGTCTTTTGTCTTTATCCCATTTGTTTGATCTCCCCTTACTGCAATGTATTTTTTAAACCTGGATCTGTTCACTACATACATGACTAGACTAAAAAGATTCCTTGAACATATGACTGTGCAGTATCTTTTGAATTCTTTGCAGGATCTTGCAAACTCCTGTGTGCTTAATTTTAGAAACAAGGACAACAAAAAAAATTCAAAAACCCAACAACAGCGTCTGCCATTTCCATATGTGCTCTATATTTTGCTAGTTCATTACCAGAAATGAAAAAACCCCAAACCAACAAACTCCACACAAAAAGAGTGTTAGGGGCATTATGCCTTCCCTGACATTTTGAAATAAAAGATACTTCTGAACTGCCTGTCTCCTAGAAATCCCTTACAGCCAGCTGTAAGTTCCCCAACTGATACGCAGAAGGAATAGCAAGTCAGAGAGCTATCTGTGGAGATGTGAAGACGATGTGACAGCAGTATCAGGGATACTGGGGGATTTTGGCCATGCGATGCCCCAACATTCTTTTCAGTGGACATAGTTGTGTCGCGCCAAGTCCAGAGCAACTGCAAGTCTCCCCACATTGTCCTCTTGGTAGCTGTTCTTCAGATGATAGAAGGAGATGCACCATCTACAATTACTATCACAGTAGCACCAACTGGGGACACATGCATGCAATGCAGTGGCAACCAGCAGTACAACCAGAACAGCTCACTATGCCCATCAAACAGACAGGAAAAGGTGGGGTCAAAGAGCAGGAGAAATCATACTAGAGATTTTATGTCACATCTCCCACCAGCCCACAACACCTAAGTCACCAAGCAGGGATGCAACACATGTCCAGTATAGTTCCTGTGGGCTAGTGCGCACATCTGAAGGGATGGTGCTTTTCCCCTGATGCAGTCAAACCAGGTATACACACCCAAAAACAGACCTACTGACTTCTCAAAGGTCACCCCTCTGCAGCTGAACTGCAGAGCCGAAGGACCAGCACTGCTACCGTGTTGCTGCTCTGCGAGGAACACGACCTTCAGAGGCCAATGGTTTCAACCTGGCCTTTTTGCTGGCACTAGACTCACAAAATTCTTTTATCCCCATTAACAGTCTGATTTTTAAATACCACTCTGCCTTGGCTCACAGGCACCTGCTACTGACAATTATCAGAGAACATATGTAAGAAAAAAGAATAGCATATGGCTATACAAATAACTACAGCGATGAAGTGCTCCTCGCAAGCTCTAAAAGGGAAAAGTCACTTCATCAGTTTTCCATCAGGCCACCTCCATGGCGTGCACAAGCACCCACAGCTCAAACACATGCACATGGGCTAATACCAACACATGCCCTCACAGGGCATCCCTCAGCACTTCCTGCTCCATCACCTTCTCCCAGCTGCTACAGAAATACTGAGCCAGAAGAGATACGGAAAAACCCCAACAAAGTGTGTGAATGAATATCCATAGCTTTTGCATGCCAAGAGGCCAATCCAAAGGTGTTCCCGCAAGCCTTCCTGCTGAAGGCGTCCGGAGTCCTCCTCATCTTCCTCATGGGGTAGAGTGCAGCCAACAAGGCAGGAGGAGAAGGGAAACCTCTCCACATCCATTGCAGTGATGAGTGGATTTCTTTAGCTGTATTTTTTGTTGTTGTTAAAGTAATTCGGATTTGTCCATTCCCCATTGCCTCAGAACTCCCAATACAGTACAGATAAATAAAACTGTTCTGCATATAGGACATTATGGCTGGAGTCAGGATGATTGTTTTCCCTTTGCTTTGTCTCTACGCATGTTTGGTACCACCACCACCACCGTATCAAATCTGCTACATTCAGGTGCATAACAGCACATTTCCTCCTTTTTTCTTCTTAAAATTTTTATTTTTCCTCTGGGAAGTGACTTACTTTAAAAATTGCTTTATGATTAAAAAAGGCAGCAATCAACTTTTCAAAATGTCAACTTTAATTTTATTTCTGTTTCCATTTGATTTCTGTTTTATTTCTCACAGGAAACCGCCATGCCTCCATTTCACACTTTGCCACAGCTGCAGCCCTAGCGTCAACCCCACAAGAGCAGCCCCAAAACCTTGGTGTTTCTGGTAGAGAAGAGGCACACTCCATTCCTTGCCCTGGAGCTCAGCTTTGAATACAGGCTTTAGTTCACAAACCTACTCAAGTCGCACAAGGATGGGTGGTTTTAACCTGCAGGGCTGGGGGGATAAACCCGTGCGGTGATGGGCTGCAGCAAACTCCAGACCTGGTCACCGGAAGGCAACATGCCATCCCTTGCTTGCTTACGCTGCACCAGGGATCCCGGGAACAACACGGCATTAGGGGGTCACCCAGTCCAGTCACATGCACAGCAATGAAAGAAGTTATGTTCCCACTGATTTCCAAAGGCTTCAGACCAGGTCTTTATTTCTCCTCATCATACAAAATTCAGAGCGCTTACAATGGAGTTATCAAGGTGCCACAGTCAGCAAGGGAAGACTCACAGCACAGAAATAATACTCAGTTTATAATCCAACAGGGAGGAGAAAAAACCTCTGAATTTAGCATGGCTGACTTAAATTGTGATGTCATTTCCACACAAAGGCTAGTGAGAAAAGAAAAAATAACATCTTTTTTTCAGATCCAAGATACAGAGATATGTAAATTGCTTGGCCTCCATTTCAAATAGACAGTGTGAGATAACCCAAAAACTTAATAACACTTTCAGCTTTCATTCCCACTCTCCAGAGGACTCGAAGCCTACGACGGGATCAGATCGCTGGGAGAGCAGTGAGCCAAACCACTTGTACAGGCACGCAGCCTCAGCACCATCCCACCCAGCAGTGCCAGGAGAGGCTGGTTCTCACTCTTCAGCAAGATGTTTGGGGTTTTTTTTTTTATTTTGGAGGAAGTAATTTTAAACAAACTATAAAAAAAAAAAAAAAAAGCTTGCTGTAACAACTCTAAAGGATTTTTGGTACAATTATGGCTGAAATTAATAATCTCTAAGGACAGATTGAACAAGCCAAACAAAACAGGTGAAGATCAGAGAAAAAGGGCATCTAAGAATTATAAAAGATGCCCGGCTAAGTCAATAAAAAAAATAAACTTCAGCCAAACAAAGAAGAAATCACTGAAAGAAAAGTCAAATACCAAAGGGAAAAAAAAAAAAAACAAACCACCTTACTGAATTTGGGTAACTCAGCAAACACTTCAGAATAATTTTACTATTTTTGCAAATTTTTTTTTTTTAATAAACCCCCCACTTTTTCCCCCCCAAAAGTAACACCTTAATACAAACTCTGCTTTAAGTGTTATGCATACCTATTATGCCAGTAAATAATTCTTGAACTTGAAAACATTTATAAGAAAATTCAACCTGGAGGGTAATTTTCCTGAAGTTTCTGCTTGGCAAAGGACAATAGTGTTTTCAACAGATGAATATCCTTCCCTGTAATTGTTATTCTGTTACCATCATGTAAATTGATGTTTCACACAAATGCAGCTTGAAACCTACCTAATGAAAAAAAAAAAAACCCAAACCTTGAAAATCAAACCAACTGGCACAGGACAGGGCAGAACAGCACTAGTAACATGTAAGCACAGGTTTCTAAATAATTAAAAAAAAAAAAAGGTTGTTGCATAATTTATTCACTTTCCTACTAGTTTCACAGATTAAGATAGCAGCACCATGAGATAACTAAAAGATTTCTTTTGCCTTTAGCTCAGTAATTTACAAGTCTTCGGGTTTTATTGGCTTTTGTTGTTGTTGTTCAATGGGAAAATACTGTGGAAATAACATTTATCTGCATTCCCAGTCTACAAAGTTCACTAACTGCAGCTTGATAGAGGCACACGTTCACCAAGCACCATAATGAAAGATTTACAGTAAGTGGTGACTAATCTTTACAGCGTATACTGTACATGCATCACTGAGTCAGCTTGAAAGTTCGTTCATTCACTCCAGCACCACTCCTTCCCTTCTCCTCTCTGATCTTCAGGCAGATCTGAAATCTGCCTTCCCTTCATTCAAGGAGAGCTTCTTATTGCCTTAATAGGCAATAGCTGCAGGTAGAAAAACCTAAACTGTTGTACAAGATTGACCTAAAAAATACAGACTTGCCTATACAGCAACATAAAACCAGACAAAACAAAAAAAGCTCTACCTGTTTTTTTAAATAAGAAACTTCTGTGTACACAAGGAAGGAGCCCTGCAGGAAGGGTCTCTCTAGAAAGCTTAAGTTGACCCTGCTACTGGAAAAACTGCCCAGCTCCAGCATTTGGCAATCCAATTGTACAGAGCCTGAGAGAAACACCCCAGTTTAAGTGATCCGGTTTAGTGGTATCAAAAAGCTGTAGCAGAACAACACAGGCGCATACTACAGAGAGCTGGAATGGCCATTTATGACTTTGCATTTGCTGAAGCCTAAAATAAGATGCCCCGCTCTTTTGTTCTCTCTTTTCGTTTCTTGCAATTTACATAATTAGCAGTAATGTATTTTCCAGAAATAACCTGAAAGTAAAAGTTCTACCTGAAAAAAAAGAGCTGTTTATGCTAAGAGTAGTGTGGTGCTTAAATGTAAGGATTTTCTTTATATAATCTGCAGCCTATCTTCAACTTCATAATTACTATTCTTCAACTAGAAGAACA
>JAVSBS010013395.1:0-24862 GCA_033124195.1 Coracias cyanogaster
TTTGGTTTTTTGTTTTGTTGGTTTTAGTTTTGGTTTTGTTTTGTGGTGTTTTGGTTGGTGTTTTTTTTTTTTAAACAGAAACCTGTGTGAAATCTTCCTAAAACAAAGGTTTATATTCAAGAAGGACATCCAACTTCGACATAAACGTTCAGTGTAAAAAAGTTCTTACTGGGCAGTTAATGCCTTCAAAAGACATGTGAAAGTAAAAAGAAGTAAAAGAGGAGACGGTGAGACTGAGAAAGAATTAAGAACCACATTCAAATAGCAGGCACAGCTGCACAATGATAGATCAAAGTCCTTGCCTCATGGGAAACTCAAAATCAAACAGTATTTCACTAAGAGATATATCTGAGCAAATTGTATTAAATGCCTTAAGGAATATTTCCTTGGATGAGTTAAAACTACAAGATATAAATATGAGGTATTTATATGCTAGGAGATTAAAATGAGATATTTTACAGAAGCCTATAAAAGCTTTTCATATCAAAAAGTAGTTTGTAATCATATACCTCGGTATTTATGGTAAGTTAATCCTAAAATATGGATTGGTCACATTTATATGCTCTCAGCTGTTCACTCAAGTGGTAAGAAAAATCTCCTTTTTGTGACTGTTTAATTCTTCAGTACCTGTCAGTTGTTAATGAAGACTTCCTTAAAATCTAGAATATGTTAAAATGTGATTTTAGGCTTTCACATGTCCTGGTCTGAGTTAGAACCAAACAATTCAGTTCAGTGATTTTACTTCCCAGCTGAGTCTCTTCTAACTAACCGCACTTTCTGAAGCTAACAGCATGTTTTCAGACAGTGTCTGCTTCTAGCAGGGATAACACTTGACGCTTAGAGCTACTACCAAGGGTTGGGGTGCAGACCAAGGTCACTGCTAGCTCTTGTGTACCACATCAAGGGATGCAGAAAGAGAAAGGCCGCACCTGCGGGAAGGAGCAGCCAGGACAGGTGACTCTAAACTGACCAGTGAGCTATTCCATCCCATATATGTCATATTCAGTATAAAGCTGAGGCATCGTGAAGGTCTGCTCGGCCTCTCCCTTCTCTTTCTCTTCTTCAATGGCTGGTATCCGAGGAGGACTCCATCCATTCTGTCTTCCGTCCCAATTTGTGTGTTCCTGAACCCAGCTCCTGAACGCAGTTCCTGCCTGCCACTGAGCCCAGTCTGGGACTTTCTTGATGCCTGCTCCACAGCATCAGTGGTGACAGTGACATAATTGCCATTGGGAGGGGGTTAGGTTTGATACTGGTTTTGTATATATTTGTATGTATCCCATTGTATTATTATTATTTTCATTAAAGCTGTTTTAGTTTTCTAATCTGGAAGCCTCTCTCTCATTCCCTTCCTCTCCCATTTGGGAGGGGAGGGGACCAACAGTGATCCATAAGTCCCTCCCTCTTATCCCCTTTCTGTTCCCATTTTTGGGGGGAAAGAGGGGTTACCAGAGAGTGGTCATTTCAGTCATTATGTGGTAAGAAGAATCTGCAGTGTTATTACCAATTTTCTTTAAATAATATCTAATAAACAATTGTTTAAATAGTTCTTGCCACTTCATACATGGGAAGCATAATAGTCCCACATTTTTCAGGGTGAGATAGCTTGCCTTTTCTGAAAATATTCAGAGGGGAGAGATGAGAAACATTGAACAGCTGGGGCTATGTACCCAATGTAACACGATCCATACTAGTCCTGTGGGAGCCACAGGTATGCTAATGTACCACGAAATAAACACACTCCCAAGGAAGTATGTGTAGAAGATGGTGTCACCTCACCATTTTTTGAGTTATGAAATAAAACTCTGGTATCATTCTGGCAATTAACAGTTTTGGTACCATTGCTCTGTCCCGTGTAGCATGTTTCATTTGCTTTCAGGTAACAAGTGTTCCCAGAGGCAACTAATCCCAGGTCGTGGGTAGGAGTTGGAGTGTCATGCACATTTGTATCGGATCAACTCGGATCAGTTCCCATTTGTTGTCAGTGAGGAAGACCTTGGACAAGAAGTTTTTGCCCTCTGGGGATTCCAGACTGGTCTTTTTACTGACAAATTACATGCTACAGGAAGCATGGTGACACCTTCCCTAGAGTGACGAGGGATGTGGGAACACACCCAACATTTTGAAACATCTAAGTCTTTAGTGTAATGATAGGCCAACTGAAGAAAGGTATTTTAATAGTTTATGTGAAGATATAAAGACTTGCAAATCTTGGAGGACAGAGCAGCTTTATGGGTTCCACTGTGCTGATCTTGAGTCATCTATGTGTCACCTCAGCGTAGACCCAAGTCTACAGGTTCCCAACAGTGGCACATTCAAAGGCAGGTTCTGGATGGACTTCTTTTTACCTGTAAGTGATAGTACTCACACATTTCATTAGAGCCTTGCAGCAATTCAGAATAACATAATTGGTCATCTATAGTTTGGATGTGTGGTGGCTTAGGTGGGGTATGAAGTAACCTTATGGGTTTACCCATTACAACTTCATATGGGGATAGTGCATGTTTTTTATTTACAGTGCTCTTGATGAATATTAGGGCCAAAGGTAAAGCATTTAGCTATTCTAGGCCAAATTCTTCAAAAGTTTTGGCCAGTCCTTAAACAGAGTTCTTCCTTTCAACAGCTCCACAGTGTAAATGCTGTTGTATTCCTAGGGCTTTACAGACCCTCTGGACAACTTGTCCAGTGAAATGTGTTCCCCGGTCACTATGTAATACAATAAATATTCCAAAAGGAGGCATTCTCTCAAAAAATCCTTGGTGACAGTAGTAGCATCTGCATTTCTACATAGGCAGGCCTCTACCCATCCTGAGAAAATGTTTATGATTACAGAAATATATTTGTAGTTACAGCATTTGGGCATCTGTATAAAATCCATTTGCAAATTTGCAAAGGAAGTCCATAGTTTTGGGTGTGCTGCAACTTTGATTTCGACCCTTCAACTGATATTATGAACCAAAGAAATAGGACAAGTCCTGCATTATTATTATTGTGCTCTTACAGAGAAATCTGGGGCAAACCAATCTTGTTGTACTGCTGCCATCACCTCCTGCTACCAGGTGGGTCACATAGCAAGGTAAGGGAGGAGAACCTGAAGTGCAACAAGGTGGCCATCTGAAGTGCTGGGGCCCAAGTTGTGGGCCTCAAGTTGGAGTTGACCTGTGGATGAGTCACAACCTAGTAGAATGTTTTGTTTTTCCTATTGGCGTCATGTTCCAGAGGCAGAACTTGGCCCACCTGTGTCTCTGTGGCTCTGCCCTCACCCAGGTGGTCATGGTTGGGGTGATGGGTGAGGCCAGGATTATATTAACCAGGAGCCCAGCAGTTAAAAGAGCTTCCTGCTGGGTGTGGCTTCTGTTGGGGCTGGCTGCCTCTTGCTGAGCTCTCATGGTGGTCCTTCCATGTGAAGGGCCACTGAGGGAGCCATCTCTGTCTGTTGTGTCCCGTGGCGCTGCTGGCACCACAGTGGGCAGTGGAGGAGCTGGGCCCACAAGAATCTGTGGCAGGACTGTCCGAAAGAAGACTTGTGAGGGGCTGTTGCTGAGTTCAGTGTTGGCCTGTGTGATCAGGCAACTGATGGCAGTGTAAGATAATGATGGCTGAACCAGCCCAACACCATCTGGGGAGCACCACAAGGAATCAAGGTGTAACTGGCAGTCTTGGCACAGCCAGACTGTTTTTGTCTCTCAGGGCAGGGTTCTGTAAAACAGTGAGTTCTGAAAGAGAAGCAGGCAGTGACTGCACTGTGGAAGGGCTGATGAGAGCATGTTCTAGAGCATGCTGGCCAGAAGGGCCCTTTGTCCTTGCGTGATATCATAATAAGGAAGAACATGAGTTTAGCATTTTATTATTGCTAAAAGGGAGGGTAATAGTAATGCTTGCAGAAGAGCTTTGACATAGCAGCCATTTAGGAGTGCCAGGTGATGTTAAGAAGCTGAGTTGTTTCCAGAATTGCCCACAGTTGTGCACTGCCCCAAAGGCCTACCAGGAATCAGTGTAGACACAGACTGCTCAGGGGAGCTGAATGCTCTTGTGTGAGTACAGAGGCGCAAGTCAGGACAGCAAGTTCTGCAATTTGTACTGAAGAGATGGCTGGCAATGACTACACTTTTAGACCTTTGGTGGAAGTACACACAGCACACCCTGAAGCTGGATGCCATCTGAAGCCCCAGGGACAGGACCCATTTACAAAAAGGATTATATTTGGCTTCTGGAGGGGAGCATCTCTGATGTTATGGAGAAGTGCCAGGGGTTGTTCTATGACAGAAAGAAGGTTGTGATGGCCCCCATAGGCAGGGGAAGGATGTAGTCCTGCAGGGTTAAGGACAGAACAACAAGAGAAATGTTGGCTGCTGACAGGAGTAATTTTCATTGGAAAATTGGAAACGTGCTAGGTTTTCCCTTTTAAAAGAAGGGCTGCAACAGGGTGGGGAATAGCAAGTTAGGGGATGACCCAGAGTATCCAGGAAGTTTTTTTTAATTAAAAAAACAGCTGCAGTAACTTTCTGTCTTGGATGTCTTTTCATACCAGCTGAAAAAGACATCCCATTGGACCCAGGGCACCAGGTTGCCTGAGTATTTATACTATTAGATGTATCAACAAGGGAGCCAGCCTTTCAAAAAATGAATGCCTTATAAAAGTTATTTTTTAAAAAAGGAGTATGCGTGTTAAAAAAAGGAATATGTGTGTTACTTCTCTGTTGGTATCTGTGAAAAGTGATGGGATTGCAATCCTGCAGAATTAAATGCATACGTAAAGAGATGTGACATGACCCTCAGTGGCAGGGCAAATTTTTCCAAACCTTGAATATGTAGGAAAATTAAAGAATTTGAAGTGTTCTGTCCAGCTCCAAACATCTTCTATTTACACTATCGTCAGGAAAGTTCAGGAACCTTAACTTGGCAAGAAAACAGACGTGGAAAAGGATAATATTCACAAAAGGCCCCAATTTAAAGCACAGAAGGCTAATGTTTGACTTTGCCTGTGCTGCTAAATAAGTGGGCTTGGGTCCAGTCCCTGACCTCAAGGCCAACTGGTGCTTAGGACTAGCCCACTCTCCAGGGACCTCCTGGAAACAGCTCGTTGGAGCAGTCCAAATACAGCTGGAGAGCAAGTTTGCAATTAAGCAGCGTCAAATATGGAGAGGTCAGCACTTAAGCTGCACCCAGGTGCTATTTGTTTATTTCATAGTATAAATTTATCTTCAAAGTCTTCTCTCTTAGCTAATGGAGAAATAAGAATTCTACTGGTTGTTTCAGTTCACCTAATGTCAAGTGACTTCAGAGGGGGGATGCATAGCAGAAATATCCTTGTGTTAATTAATAGGACAGTGGCTTCCATAGGCTGAACTTAGCTTTCATATATACAACATGAGTGTCCTAAGACAATGAATCCATTAACATCATACCATGAGCCATTTCTGCAAAAAATTCATCAGCCAGCAGCTACTAGTGGCCTGATTATTGTATAGAGAACTTTTCATTACTAGTGAAACTGTAAGATCAGTTTGCAGAGAAAAAAAATAATTTAGAAGCTCTCTGTTTGGCAACACTGACTGTGGAGGAGTTCTTGAGTTCCTCGTTTGCAAGACATAAATCTAAAGCCTTTGACAAAAGTTGTTTTGGGTTTTAATCTCTAGGCAAAAAAAAGTCCTTTTTGGCCAAGTACTTAGCTCACAAAGAAGGGAACAGCTCCATTGTGCCTAAGGCTTACAAAGTGGCTGACATAAGAAAAATTAAACATATAAGATGAATTCCAGGTAGTTAAACAGACTTAGAGGTGGGAAGCTCAAATAATTAACATAAAAGCAGGCTGTGTGAAGTCTCAAGAGAGAAGAATTGAAATATGTATCAAATAATTATGATCTATTCTGCTAAAATAATAATGGCTATTAAAAATACTCACTGTTTATTCATGTCTTCAGATTTCTCCTGAGATTTTGTTTGAATCCAAGTCATTCTTCTTTCTGCATTCATATTACCTATGTCTATGTCATCAAGAAAAAATATCAAATGTAGCAAGATTTAGCAGCCATGAAATAACCTCCTGTTGTTATGGTGATGTTCTAGACTTCCCAAAATGGAAGTATCTCAGATTTATCTGGAAAAGCAGAGCATCAAGTTTTGTTATTTTTGTTATGGCCATGCCACGGAATAAACACAAACTCATTTCACAAACTAAGAATGCACTTTTTTTTTTTTTTTTTCACAGCTAGTCAAAACTACAATCTTTTCTGAGATTGAAACCGTTGTACCTTAGAGTGTTGCGTACAGCAACAGGGTGCTTTGCAACTTCAATACCAATTTGTGACACTGGGTGGATCTCTGAGCAGGGAGAACAAGAAAGGAAAACTTTAATTGACACTGTCTTGGCATGAGAAGAGTGGATTGGGCTCCACCCTGTTTGTTAGCGTCTTGATTTCTCCATTTTACATCTGCTTCATGACCGGATGATTTGCTGTGCCATCACATTGCTGTTTGTGACTGAAAGAACAGGAATAAATTACTATTGCAAAGCAGCAGAATAGGCAGTTAGATGTTCTTTCTGATGAGAAACTTCTGTTGCTGAAAACTTTGGGACTTTGCAATTCTTAGTCATAGGACTTAAACTCATCTTGCTTTTGAAATACTTTTTCAGCAGAAATTCTACTGAATCTGGACAGGAGACTTGAAAGGTAAGAGATACTGCTGCTTAACTTTTGAGGACGCATTGTTATATCCACCTCTTTTAGGTAACACTTTCCTTCCTTACTCTGTAGTTTTAATCTTCCAGGATATCTTAACATTATCCTGAACATCTGTCCAGGTACTATGTAACATAAAATTTTTCAGATACAACCTTACAAGTACATATTTACAATCTACTGTAAATGTAAGAATTATGGGGTTTAATTTATAATAAACTTTATAATACTGCTGCAGTATAGGTAAGAAAAATAATCCTCTTCAAAACCACATGAGACACCACTGCTGTCTGTAGTAGTTTTTAATAGGCTACTACTAATGTGTAGGGTCTTCTGTCTACTGAGACCAAATCAATACAAGGCTTCCACAATGTATGAAATGTGTGGAAGGTCCCATCGTGCTGTGGATTTGAATTGGGTATGCCCTTCAGCTCGATAATTCCCTCATGAACTTTCCTTACAGTTTCTTTAGTAGTTACACAGGTAAGCATTGAAGGATGATTTTATAATTTATTTTATCAGGATCCAGAGATTCTGCTTAGGGCTTACAGCATCTTGTACAAATGTTTAATGTCATGTTTTGTTACGTATGAAAGAACTGGCAGATCATCTGTTTTTATGTTGCTCTTGATTAAGTTTCTCATGTTTTCTGGAACAAGACGTTTACCAATATTATTCCCCTTCCTTAAACTCCACCAAAATGTCATGTTTGTGAAGTTTTTTAACCTCTTACCATTGAACAGCTATAGAAATGCAAAGCGTTTGTTACTAATTCAGAGAGACAGAATGCCCTCAGTACTTAAGCGGTGTTTTCGTAATTGATGCTCCTGCCTCTCAGTTGCATATAACATCCAGCCATAATGTTACACTAACATGCCTTCATACCGTAATTCATTTAAAGTTCACATTGCTTTTGGTGCTTCACTTTCAGCTATCCATGCTTTTAGTAAACTGAAAAACATGAAATAAAGTTGCTTTGAGTTTGATTTAAGAGGTATTTTACATGCTTCACTGGATTTTATATAGTGGATTATAAATTTAAGCTAAGAATATATAACTGCAGAAAAGAGCTGTAAAAGATGTTTTTCTATAGTTCCCTAGTCAGACCTGAATTTAGTACATATGCAGTAACCTCTATTGTGCCTCTAATCTTAATCAACTGAAACAAATACAAATGAAACTACATTCAATAAAGGATGAAGTGATGATTATTTTTTTTATCAGAACTACCAAGAGCACATCAGTATTCATCATACGATTCTACTGAAATGAACACACTTATCATCGGAAATATGAATTGTATCACTCTGATCCATGTGTCTGATATCAGTGCAAAATGTAATGGCTTAGGCAATTAAAGCAAAATACATTAGTAGGGATAGCACCTTCATCAACCGTTCTTCACTCTTGTCTGCCTTTTGTTATCAGCTCAGCAAAGGCTGGCTTTGTGGCCCATAGCTTTGCTTTAATAAAAAGCAATTCCCACTGTAAGTCTGCTTTTGAAATAATAATCAGTGAAAAAATAGATCTGTTTGATGGTGTTAACACCACCTCCCTTGAGTTTTTGGTCAGATCTGCACACTGTTATCACCACATCTTCACTTTGTGTTAAAATCAAAACATAACAGTTTGAACTAATTTTTTTATTGGGAAGTTCCTCAAGTCAGGATAGCATGTGGACACCACTTACAGTAGCAACATCCTGTAGAAAAGCCAGTATTCTGAGATGGTTGGAGTAGTCCGTTAAAATAGTAAACCCAATTTCAATCCTAGTTCTGTGAAGAGAAGAACAGTAAACACTGGTCTTCTATATGCCCAGTGATTTACAAGCCATTAAATTATTTGAAGGGAACGCATTCAGATAATTTTTTAATGAAACTGTCGTGTCTGCAACCAAAAACCTCTTTTCGAGCTCATTTCCTGTGATCTTGCTGACAAGAAGACAGACAAAAGTGTTCCTCTGGTTGCAATTAAGTGTGAAAATTGGTGTCAAGGTGTGTAGGAGCATCCACTTTGCATTTGTGCATCTACTCGTCATTTTACCACTTCTACCTTCCTACCTATGTGTTTCTTCTTGCTGGTGTCATTCAGCAAAATTTTTTCTACCTGTTCTGCCTGAGGGTTCATTCCATGTTCCAGCCTATCTCCACCAGCATTTCCCAGGCAGTCTGTCTGCCCTTCTTTTCTTTACAATCCTCATTTTTGTCCTGGATTTTTTTTTTTTTTAACCTGGAGCCACCAATCTTCTTTTATATGAAGCCCCAGCTCCACAGTTTCACAGCTTCCATCTGCCCTTCCTCTGGATGCCATTTACAAGTATTTTCCTTTCAAAGATCTATGGCTTATGTCTTCACATGTATTTGGGCACCAATTTCCACAACTAAAATCAATGGGAACTTGACCAAGTTGTAATAATCCAGCCTTAGTCACTGGAGGACGGTATTTTTTATTAAGACTTTATTCCATATCTAGCTTTAGCTTGGGTTCATCCCCTTACCTCCCAGTATCTCTTACAAATTATTTTAAACATAGTAAAAAGTTCATCTGACATTTTTAGTAGTATTTACCAGAATTATCCATTTCTGCTAAATACCCTAAAGGTATATGTGACATAGTTCTTCTGCTGAAAATCTTAAAATCTAACTGTGATCTATGGAGAAAAAAATGTGTATATGCACAGTTCCATCACTTCTGCTCAGTCTGCCTAAACAGGTCAAACTGCTAATTTGAGTCATTATATATGTCAAGTTACACCCACTTGTGTTGAGGCAGACGTGGAAGGATGTGTGTTTTCACAGGCTAAAAATGTATGGAACTTAATGATTCTGAATCATTTAAAAGTTAGCCAAATCTAAAAGCCAGCCAATCCTGTTCCCTTACATAGCTATTATTCTGTCAACATAGACTATGCTCTACCTTAGTACAGTGATACAGAAGAATGATACAGCTTGAACACCGGTCCCATGGTTGTTCTCATCCACCATATGTTGGTATTCATTTCCCAAGGTGGTTTTGGTGTTCGTGAGCTAGATCCCTCCTGGAGGAGCCTAACCTCCCAGTTTCCCTCCAGACACACTCAAAGGCTTGAGGTCCCACATGTGGATCACACCATCGCAAAGTCCTGCAGCGTGTACCTAACAATTGCCAATAAGAGGTCCGTAAGCAGAGCAGAGCTCTCCAACATTGTGGATTCCTCTGATGCTCTAGGGAGTCAAATGCCATGAGGGAGGGAGGTGAAATGGATTATTCCATGGTCAGATCAGCATTGCCTATTAATTTTTATACCACTACAAAAAAAGAATAGCATGGCAAAAACAGAGCTTTCACAAACATTACCAATGTTTTCAGCAGTGAAGAGAAATGGAGAGTACGATCTCAGAAATACAAAAAAAAAGGCAGAAAAGCAAAGCAGGACAGAAAGTCTACTTCTAAAATCTTCCTGAAAATGTGGAAATGTTATGATATGGCAAATCTACTAAATTCCAATGTATTCCTAGGAAAAGAATGAATGTAAAAGAGTGATTAGCATGCTATGTACAGCAACATGCTATTATCCTCAGTTTGTCGTGCTGCCTTTAATCATCTCACATTCCTGTCTCCTATTAAATCATATTTATTTTTACTTCTAGACTCTGCGCTGGTTGTGCTTTGCATCCTATAGATCTAGGTAAAAGGTAAGAAGAAACTCTTCAAATATTTGGTAGCTTATAATTCTAACTATTTTTTTAATTTAAACTTCTCAGATTTTTTTATTTCCACTATGTATTTGTATGGGCAAGTGTGGGGAAAAACTTTCAGGTCTATTTGTCTCAAGCAACTGTCACTTGCCATTTTTTAAATTATCAAGCTTATCAATATTATTAGGTGTGAATGAGGAATGTGGGTTTTTTAATCAGCAAAAACTGTTTATGAAATGTATATATTGCATGTATTAAATATGCATGATACTCTTCCTGATTCAAGATGGCATTTTAAGTACATTAATTCTAAATTTACAATATTGTAAACATCTAGATGGATATTTAAAGAAAAAAAAGCAAAACAAAACTTTTGCCCATTAAAAGTGTTGTGGCTTTTTTTTATATAGTTATTGCAGGACCTGTAAAAACAAAGGGCAACATCTAGAAAACAGGACTTAAACATAATATTTGGCCCAATGACAGTAACTGCCGTAGACATTACTTTCAAAAACACGGCTACTTCATTCAGTTTCTAAATGTAGAAAGAAGTCTAACTTCCAGTTCCTTTCATTTTCCAATCTACTTGTAACATTTAATGTGTACCAGGCGACTGCAGGAAAATTTGCTTGTTTCATAGAACTGAGGATACTGGAACACGGATGTATGAAGCCACATTTAACGAAAGACTCGGAGCTGAAAGAGTAGTCTAAGCCAACATTATTAAGGCAAGGGTCGTTACAGATGTCAGGACTAGAACCACCTTTCTCACACCAGGCATTGAGAGCAGTACTCTCTTTTGCTTTCCTTGCTCAAGTAGACGCCAGCATCAGCATCACTTGTGGCTTTAAGCCAAGATGCAAGATCTGTGGATAAACCAGTGCAATAGTCTGGCATGTCTCTAAATCAGGGCAAGTGCTACTTAGCACAGGTATGGGATCTATGAAGGAAGCTGAAGCGCCCTTTAGAGCTCCGCAAATCTGCCCTCCCCTCTCACCAGCATATGTATTACCATTAGTCCTGGTCCCATGGCTGTATAGTCCCACAAATACCAGCCTGAGCTGTATGATTCCTGCAGGAACCTTTGCTTCTCCACCAGAAACTCCTTTATCAGTCTGTTACAGTTTAGAAAACAAAAAGCAATAAATTAAATAGATTTATTGCGCTGAAGGGTGTATTTGAATGAATACAGGAATTGGTTACACCTAAACAAGCAGCTACTTGTTCAGCCACCAGTCTGAGTTGATCTTTTTCTGGTTGAAAAAAATGGTTACTTAGGTTTCCTGAGCCCCTGATTTTTAGATTGCAAATCCAGATCTCAGATAGAGGTTTAATGAAAATTTGGGAGGTAAAGAGGATATACCAAAGTCAGTTCTGCTACATTAGTATTAATGTTGTGGGGAGCTCAAGTTCAGAAAAAACTTGTATGTTCCCAGTCCTTATTATCAATAAATATAGCAGAAAATAAGATAAAGCCTGTCCAATGTTGTCTAAAGCGTCTGGTTCAAATTTTGTCTCTAGTTGCCTGGAGCCAATACATTGTAAACACCCAAGTGAACCTCTGCAATAGGCCTACTGTCTTCAGCTAAAAACAAGTATCTGTAAATCTTTGCAGAATATAGTCCCTTGTTTAGACAATGTCTG
Organism: Coracias cyanogaster; assembly: GCA_033124195.1. Classification (NCBI taxonomy): domain Eukaryota; kingdom Metazoa; phylum Chordata; class Aves; order Coraciiformes; family Coraciidae; genus Coracias; species Coracias cyanogaster. The sequence continues at coordinate 12,005 of JAVSBS010013395.1, forward strand.
AAGAAGAAGGCCTGAGTAATAACTGAATATTTCTTTTGCAACAACACAAAAATATATCTAAGTTTCTCTTGCAAAACAATCCGCAACCTCAACTGTGTTTACATCCTGTTACAAACTTACTCCAGATGCTGAATGACAAATAATAGAACATGCCTCTAAGATGAATGGGTGCCAACAATCCAGAAATGGTCTTAAATTAGTAGGGAAATTGTCAAAACCAAGATTATTCACTAGAATTTTCCAGCTTACGAACTACTCCTGTTCCTCAAAGTATCACCAGAGCCTATAACTGAATGTGTTACTTGTATGTAAAAGATCTTTTAATTCACTTTTTCATATTACTCTGCCTCACGCTGAATACTTAACTAAAGATTCTATTCTTCTGCAGCTTCAGGTCCATGAAAACAAGCACCTGAGGTTATTGGCATTCATGAGGTGACACATTTGTACCAGTGTTTGTAAATTTGAGGGGTTTTGGTCTGCCTTCCACTGGACAAATGTTGAATACATACATGCTACTTCTAAATTATCTTCTGTGATGCCCAAAGTCTTTTTTATTTCATAGGCAGCTGCCTCAAAATGAAGGGGACGTGTTGAAAAGTTTTCATGTCTTTCTGTCAAGAAAGCATGGAAGTGGGAGCTGTGGAGTGCTTCCAGTTAACTCATGTTAGCTTATTTACAGTCCAGTGTTTTGAAGGTAATTCTGGTATGCCAGAAGAAAAGCTACTAGGCAGGTTTGGCTTGTTTTCACTGCAAGTTAACTTTAGGAACTGTTTCAAGTCTCTTCTAGTGCTAATGAAATTTGCAGCATTCCAAGAAGCTTCAAAACTCATGATGATACACCTTGGTATCGCTAATTATCAGCCGATTTCCTACGTTTCACAGTGGTGTCATTTCTGGCTTTACTTCACGAACATTATTTCGCGAATTGGATGTATATTTAACCAGCGCTTCTTCCTTTGGCACGCACACTCACTGTCGCTGCTTGTGCCGGCCACCTAAAGCTCTAACCGCCCTGGGGAACGGGCCAGCCATGGGCCCACGGGCCTGGCGCCGGGAGGCGGCCGGGCTGCCTCAGGGGTGGTCGCTTGCCGCAGAGGAGGCGGCACCGGGCTCTGCGAAGGGCAGGCGCCGGCCTCGCTGAGGACTACCGGGGCCAGCCTGCTCTGCCTCTGGCTGGGAGCCCCGAGGAAGGGCCGCGGGAGGGGCAGCGCCGGCCTGGTCGCGTACCGAGGGCTGTGGGGGCGCGACGCGCTGGCAGGCCCGCGCCTCAGCCCAGCTGTCCCGGCGGAGGGCTGCGGGGAGAGGCGGGGCCGGAGGGGCGGAGTGCCCCCGGGGAGCGCCGCGGCTCTGTCTGCTGGGGACACCGCCCGGCTCCGTTCAGCTGCCGCCTCTCCCTGCGGCGGGGCGGGGGACGGGGCAGCCCACGTTGCGGCGGCGGGACGCGAGAGGGGAAGCAGAGAGGGGAAGAGCCCCCACCGAGCGGAAAACAGCGCGGACATCGGGCCGAGGGAGCGGCAGGGAGGAGAGGAAGGGCGGGCGGGCAGGGCACTGCCCGAGTGCGGCCGCAGCGCCAGCAGGGCAGGGCCCCGCCGGGGCGAGAAGCAGCTCCTCTGCCCCTCCCCGAGGCAGGCGGGGCCCGGCCTTGGCGTGGCGGCCGGTGGAGCATGCGCGGAGCGGCGGCGAGGCGGGATGGTGGCGATGGTGCCGCTGCCAGCGAGCACGGGGAGCAGGTCGGTGGCGGAGCGCGGAGGGGAGGCACGGCCGCGGTCTGCAGACACTCAGCCGCGCCCGCAGCGGGTGAGGGGCGGCCGCGGCAGCCTCCTCATGGGCTTCTTGGTATCTCCCGCCAGCGGCCCGAGGTGCCGGGAGCGGGAGGCGGCCGGGCCGGGCCGGGCCGGGCCGGGCGGGAAGTGGAGGCGGTGGAGATGTCGGCACCGCTGATGCGCTGTGCCTTGTGCTTCCCCGCCAGGTGTTCTCTCTCTGGCTTCCTATGTCCTGTTACGACGAGGATTTCTTCAAAGAGTACCTGAAGATGATGGCGAATATTATCGTCCTGAACTTGCTCATTTGTATTTCTCTGGCGTTCTGGGTCGTGTCCTTAACTGCAAGTACATACTACGGTGAGTCTAAAGGCCGGGGAGATGCCGGCACGTTCCGGAGAGGCCGTGCCCTCGCCTCCAGTCCCAGCAGGCTGGGATGGAGAATCGTAAGAGGTGTGTGCACAGCCCCTTCTATCTTCAGTAGAGCTGAAAGCCTCACCCCCAACAGTAGCTGATAATGGTTTAGAAGATGTTAATAGCCAGTGTACCCTTCTTCGCAGCTCTACCCAGACGTCCTGTTGAATTTAAAATGTTGTTATCCATTGTAAGTTATCTCCCTAAAAGAAAGATATCGCGGTCCGGGCGCCAGCGTCCGTGCCGCCTCCCAAAAGGGAAGAGGATCGAGGGCAAGGCATGATACTACCCCAGCAAGCTCGTAGGCAACCCTGGAGATCGATGAGTATTTAACAAGTTTATTACCAAGTATATTCACATAAAACTGCATTTACTCTATGGAGATACACTTGGTAATAAACTTGTTTCAGGGTACATGGTCGGTTTACCACATCAGTGAATAATGTAAAAATGCAAAAGTGAAAAGAAAGAGCAAGCTGATAGGTGTCTTTCTCTATCTGGTGAAGTAGTGACACCACGGGAGAAGCGTGCCGGCCTCCTAAAGATTTAGGAATGTACATGCAAGAAGAATTCCTTGATCAAGGAACAGAAACAGGTGAAAAGGTAGAAGAAGAGAGGGATGTGTGCATGGGTTTTGTGTCATGGATGTGTACAGTCAGCTCTGTGTTCAGGCAACACAGGCAGGCTGTGGCTTAGTAGGGTGAAGTTGCAGGGACACTAGTACTTTCTGTGGTCTGTCATTTCAGTTCTAGGACAGCAGTGTGTAAAAGCAGCAGTACTGCCTTCAGTATCAGTTCAAGCCTTGAAGAGTTTAACCTTTCCTAGGACAGCTAAAGACCTGTCCTGAAGACCTGAGCCAGTTTCTTGCAGGAAAAGCTTGAATGCCATTGCAGTGTTGCTGAGAGTGCCTAGGGATGTGGTATGAACAACCTCAACTGCCTAGTGCCACCTAGAATAAATATCCCACCAGTATATGCTGAGTTTTGCGGTGGCAAAACACTGTTCTCAGTGTTTTTTAGTGCTTTGGGTTTTAGGATGGAATATTAGTCCTGGTACAACATAAAGTCAGTGTTGTCTGGACACTTGAACTTTGTCTTGGACTGAAATGTCAGATGCGTAGAAGGCATGCAGAAGCAAGTTTCACAAACAGCTTTTGTTTGTGTCATTTAGAGCTAGTCAAGTTGGATTTAAACATGCAACTTAATTTGTATATATCTGATCTCTATATGTATAGCTCTATGAATTCTGCCTCTAATTAGGGTATTCCAGTCCTTGCTTTCTAAGGTGGTTGAGAATTGACAGCATGTAGTGGAGAGGCCTGATACTAGGTGAGTCAGGATAGGGACTGATACAAAGGAGGATGCTGCAGATGAATCCCACTTTTTGTAGGGAATAATTATGAAACAAGAAGGACATACAGCTTGTGTTGTCCGTTTGCCTGAGGTTATGGAAAAACCTTGGCTGGAGGAGGTTATTGAAGTGTATGGTAGCAGTGAGCTTAATGAAGTGGGAGAGGTAACTTAAAAAGTTGAGCTCATAAAACTAATTAAATTCACAGTCCCTAACCATAAATATAAAAATACTGCAAACATGCATTTATTAATGTACAGTTTATAGTTCGTAGTAATACTTAGGTCACAAACTGTGACCAAAAGGTTGATAAAACCAAAGTGTTAAAGAATCTCTAAGAAATTAATAACTGGGTTCTATCTTAGTCTTAACTACTTAAATTTAGTAGTAATTTAATACTAGTACTTTCTCTGTTTTCCCCAAGGAAATACAAAAAGGTCATTTATAAAAAAAGGCTGCAAAAAGATGAAACTACTGTTCGTTAACCAACCAAAAAGAACCTCTTTGTGTTCTGGTACCACTTAGACTGAAGTTAATACCAAGAACCTTCTTGGTTTGTGATTAGCAGTACCAGACTACAGCACTGGAGATCTCTTCACACACAGCTGCTGGTGCTTTTCTCTTCAGTTTTTGAGTCCACACACAGCTGCAAGACTCCCTTGCACATCTCCTACAACACTGGGGCTTTTTCAGTATGCAGAAGAGAACTTTTCCTCTTGTGAATATTTGCGCTTGCAATGGCAAGTGCTTTACTATGAAATGTGTTTGTCCTCCGTTGTGCCTGGCGGTCTGTATTTCTGTGAAGCTCTAGGTACTGCTGAAGCAAAAGTTCTTGTTGAAAGTCATCGGGTTTAGCTTTCAAGCTGCTGTGACTGTGTGAATCTTTCTTCTGTGAGAAGAATGCTGAGGTAGTCATCATCTTAAAGTATATTTTTGAGAGCCTTACATCAAGTTCAAAAGAATTGAAAGGGCTGATGTTTTAGAAAGCGGTCACACTGCTTTCACCTAGTAGACCAGTTTTCTTGTCGTTACTCTGGTAGTGAAATTCTGTCAGAGTAAGTGGTGTAGTTCAGGATATAATCAATAGCTCTCTTGTCTCTGTGACTGCTAAGATGGAAGACATTTAAACTGTAGTATTAAGGAAGAATTTCTTCTTGGACTTTTAAATGTCAGTATTCTGTATTATGTACTTTCGGTGTCTCTTGCAATGAAATTTGCATCTTCCAATTTAAACTCCAAATGAGCTGATACAATTAAAAGGTTGTTAGAATCTTACTTCTAAGGCAGTAATTCATTGAGTCAGTTTTATGATGAAAATAATATACCCTTTAACTGGACAATAACAACTACTTTTGTTTTAGGAAGTGTTCTGGAATTTTAGGAGGAAACATATGCTTATGATGTTGATATGTTGTCTTCTTAGAAAATAAGTTGCTATGGACACTAGTGCTTTATGGAAAGGTGTGGAATTATGACAGCTGAGTGGGATATTGTTTTCCTGTCCTGAAAGCTTGTTTAAATTCTGATCATAGTGATTTGAACGACTAAGAAAAGATAAAAACTTGGGAACTCAGGTAAAAGCTTTTTAGAAGGCTCTGTAGATACTTTGGTGAGAAAATAGTTTGGTTTTTTGTATTCAGTTTTGTTTGTAAAAGTAAACCATTTATGGTTTTGACAACCAGCATTTTTTTGTTGACAAGTTCTTCAAGTGGTCAGTCTTGTCAGTTTAATAATTGTCAGTGAAGAATACCATTAAAAGCAATCCTTTCTCCTGCAAAGTTTTGGGTTTAACTGATTTCCAGTTAAATGCTTGAAAATGTTCTAAGTTGGGTTTATGTTCTGTATAGCAAGGAGGATGACAAGTGAGCTATTTTTGCATTGATACTAATACTAGACCTGAAAGAATTTATTTCTCTTCAGTTCCTTTCCAAATACAAAAGCTTTTGTTATGTAGAATTGCTTTCATAGAAAAGCAAGGAATCAATAGGTTTAAACCATGCAATATATTGCTGCTGTTAGCTCTGTGAGAAAACCAATAAGCTACAATCACATATTTGAATAGCTGTAACACAGGAAGCTTGGTTTTATTAAATTATGCTGACCAGTAGACAAGGTTAAGAGGAAGCTCAGAGCTGTCGTTAATTTTGCCACACTTAATTAAAAAACATGATTTTAGGAACCCAGTGGCTTGCTGAAATAAGTTAATTTTTTAAAATGTTCCTAGTTTCCTTTGCATATTTCTAGGACTAGCCCTTTTGGTGAAAAACTTCGGGTTAATAAAGTTGTAAGAACATCCATTGTAAAGATATAATGGATGTATTCTTAGGTCCTGAAGGATGTAAATTCTCCCTGAGATACGGTGGAAAGAGGGACCCAAGAGCTTGCTTACCATGGATAAAGGCGATCAGATAGTCATGCAAGAAAAGGTGATGAGAAGAACAGGGAGCAGCAGGGCAAATACAAGTTTTACACCACAGATGTCTGTAATGAATATACTGCCCGACTGAAGAGGTTGGTAGCCTGGTTCCAATACAAGCAGGTAATCGAGGAAGAGGAATGAAACCATCCATGTTACATAGTATTCTCTTTTTTTTTAATGAAACACCTTTACTCAGCCAAAAAATCAGTTAATTATTGGAAAATGTAAAACCTTGGTGTCTTTCTGCTGTGAATACTGCATGGACTTGTGGTCATCCTATGGCAAAATGCCCATAGTAGAAATAGAAAGGAACTGTGAAGGCTGCAAGGATGATCAGAGCAGGTAACAGCATCCATCTGAAGAGCACTTAAAGAGGTAAAAGATATTTCAGCATAGAAAGGGGGCATCATATGTATGAATGGCAGGAGGAATGTGAATAGGAAGTCATTATTCTGTTGGTCATAAAATTTAGCAGTTGTCTGATGAAACTTGAGGCAGAATCTGTGTTGTTTGGCTTTTTGAAAGGCCTTTTTCAGTGTATCTAAAGCCAGAATTCAGTTCTGTGGATGGCTGTGGAGATGAAAATTGTAACTTAAAAATGGATTGAATAGATATCAAAGAATCATGAAATGGTTTGCATTGGAAGGGCCTTAAAGCTCATCTAGTTCCAACCCCCCTGCCATGGGCAGGGACACCTTCCGCTAAACCAGGTTGCTCAAAGCCCCATCCAGCCTGGCCTTGATCAGTTCCAGGGAAGGAGCATCCACAAATTCTCTGTGCAACCTGTTACAGTGCCTCACTACCTTCATAGTGAAAAATTTCTTCCTTTAATCTAAATCTACCCTCTTCCAGTTAAAAACCATTACCCCTTGTCCTACCACTACATTGCCCGATAAAGAGTCCCTTCCCATCTTGCCTGTAGGCCCCCTTTAGGTGCTGGAAGGCTGCTACAAGGTCTCCTTGGAGCCTTCTCTAGGCTAAACAACCTCAAACCTGGACTGCCACGGCTTCTCGAGTATGATGGATAAGTGGTTTAGCCCGTTCATCTGCCAGCTCAGAACCCACAGATGCAGCGCATCAGGTCCCATGGACTTGTGCACCTTCAGGTTCTTTAGATGGTCTTAAACCTGATCTTCTCCTACAGTGGGCAGTTCTTCATTCTCGCAGCCTTTGCTTTTTCCTTCGGGGACTTGGGCAGTGTGGTTGGAGCACTTGCCAGTGAAGACTGAGATTAAAAAGTCATTGAGATTGAATTCTACATACCTTACTCTGGATATATGGGTTGTCTGGTTTGTCTAAAATCTGAACTTACCTGTTCTGTCCAAATCAGGTTTCAGCTATTCTTAACATTTTGAATGTTAATTATTGGAGTTTAAAATGGAAAATATCACCATGTTTATTTCTTGATACATTTGCTATTTCTTTGTAATTAATTTTAGTGAATTTTAATTTAGTTCTTTTTTCTATGAAAGCTGAATAGAGAAATTCAGTAGATAATTGCAGATACTTTGGTCTTCCGTTCATAAGTATGTATATCTTCTAAAGGGTAAAAAGTTAAATCTCTACCAAGTTCAGAAAGTAATTCCTTTTCAGATATAAATGCATTAAAAAGGCTTATAAGAATAATCTGTAACCATTTTATTTGATTTATCAGGTACTTTGCAACCCATTTCACCATGGCGCTGGCTTTTTTCAGTCTGCGTTCCACTAATGATTGCTACACAGGGTTATAAGAAGAAGAGTCTTGATCATAGTGGTGCATTAGGAGGTATGCTTTTTCCTGAGACTATTCAGCTAAACATTTAATAATCTACATTTAGGTCCTTTTTATTGTACATAATATTCTTCTAAGACTTTCCTACCTACTTCTATTACAATAGAAGTATAGATGTAAGCATATATACCTTAAATTCATACTGATTTTTTTCTCATTCCTGTTTAAACAGTCAAGTTAATTTTTGATGCTGTTTGTAATTAAATTGATGAATGGTGTCATTAGATTTATATAAGGCGGTAAGATTATTTTTAATTTCAATACAGCATTTCCTTCCATTTCACCTACTTTGCAAATCTTGTTCCGTTTGTGAATTAAGAGGGGTGCTTTCCAAATTAAAAATAAAACATCTTTTCTTTTCTGCTGTGTTTTTGCCTCTTAACAGCTCTGCTAGTCAGCTTATATTGGCATTTGCTTTAAGCGTGGCCAGTTTTCTTTCAGCTGAGAAGAATTCTAAGCTCATGGTGGGCAGTGAGCCCACCCTGTGGAGGAGGAGATTAAAAAGAAGCTCAAATACTTAAGAAAATGGCAGAAAGAAAAAGATAACATAAAAATCAGAAACAGGAAAAGAAAAGGAAGAACAGAAGGGAGAAGTAGCAGCTGTTAAAATATGGAGGAGGGTTATCCAGGTTATTTTAGAGACTTTGTGGGAGAGATTTGATTCCCAAACTGGATATAATCTTGCTGATGGAAACACAGCCGCAGCTGTATACATCCTTCTTAAATAATCATATTCTTCAGGCAGGGTACTTAAAATTTCAAGTAGATATCCTTTGGTGCTTTTTTTATTGCTCTGTCTTTTATTTTTGCACAGTATTACTGATTTGTGGCAAGAGACAGTCTTAAAAAATCACACACTTTAGCAGTAGCAATGAAACTACCAATTTAGCAGTAAAATTTAAGAATAAATATAAAGATAACTTTTTTTTTTCAGTCAAGATGTCACTGGAATTCTCATATAGGTATTAAGTGCTTCAGTAATTATTGCATGGCTGTCTTAGGTTTATCATGAAGATACTCTTCATAATTTAGAGATTCAAAATATTTAATGGCTTTGCAAAGCAGGCACAGTCACAGGAGCATCTCTCTCTATGTATTTCTTTTTTCTTCCTAGGATTGGTGGTTGGATTTATCCTTACGGTTGCAAATTACAGTTTCTTCACTTCTTTGTTGGTATTTTTTGTTACTTCTTCAAAACTTACTAAATGGAAAAAAGATACAAAGAAGAAAATAGATTCAGAGTACAAGGAAGGTAAGCCGTAACGTTTTAATTCTTTCACATCCCTTGTGGAGAATAAATACTGCACGTTCCCTTTCTTTTCAAAGGGTCAGATGAGGTGCAACATCCTGAGTAGCGAATGCTGTTGTCATGCCTCCCCTCCACCCCATCCCTATGAACATTAGCAACCGAATTTGCTTTTGCTTCTGTTTGTTTAATAAACTGCTATCTAGTTTCTGTGTTGAAAGCATGACTTTAAAAATTTAACCTTATACATGTGTATTTTGCTTTTGTTGCCTGAAAATAGTAAAACTTTGGGGTTTTTGCTTTAGGTGGACAGAGGAATTGGGTGCAAGTATTCTGTAACGGTGGTGTTCCTACTGAGCTGGCTATTTTATATATGATAGAAAACGGACCGGGTGAAATTCCGATAGACTTTTCAAAGCAATACACAGCATCCTGGATGTGCTTATCCCTTCTGGGAGCCTTGGCATGCTCTGCTGGCGATACGTGGGCTTCAGAGATTGGTACTGTTATGAGTAAAAGCAAGCCAAGGTTGATAACAACGTGGGAAAAGGTTCCAGTAGGTAAGTTGTTATCTGTTCTCCATGTTCTTACTATTTTGTTAACCTGTTTTGAATTATTCATCCAACTCAAAAAGTTTAAAAAAAAGCCCCAGAAAAACAAGCATCAGAAATCTGGGATTAGAAAACGTTAGCAGGAATGTATTCTCTGAAATGGGATATACTCAATTGTGTTTCTGCTGCGTCTTGTTGGTGAGATGCGCTAACATAGCACCCAGGGATCTAAAATAATTCTTAGTGAGTGCTGTTGTTTCTCTTCTCTGGCATTATAAAAATGTTTATATTGCAAATAATATAAAGAATATAAGTTATCCACTGAATTTTTCAGACATTAACATTTTAAACAGTGGAAGAATATGTATGTTCAGTACAGACACTACAAAACAATTCACTTCTTAACCAAACCACTCATTTCCTGTAATATCTTACCAAGGGTGGGTAAAGTGAACCTTTTGTCTGTCAAACCTTGTCTCACAGTGGATGACATGGCTACCTTAAAGCAGTGCGGGTTTTTGAGTCTTGCTGGCATTTTGATCTGAGTTTTAGATCTTATGGGATAGGATTTAGATGCACAGGCTTTTTTTTTTTTTTCTTATAAGCATTCTTCAGATTTTTATTCAATGAGCATCTACCTTTCTATGGATTTTTGTACTTTCTTTTAAATGTGTTGGTGAAATATGCTGCTTCTGAGTATACTCAGAATTGGGTGAAATACACTTCTGAGTATACTTCTTCTGAAAGAGGCATTGCTTTAATGTAATAACATGCACATCTCAAGCTCTCTATTTTTTGGAGCAAATATCTTTTTCATATCCCACCCCACACACCTTACAGCAGGGAAGTACCAGCTGGTATTGAAAAATGTGCTACCTGGTTTTGTTTAATGCTAATTTCTAGATTACTAGCCTTAGAGACAGGAAAAGTAATTGTGATGAGCTGTAATGGTGTGAGTTAAGCTTCTCAGCGTAATGGGAATAGTAAATAAAAGCTGTGGTAGCAGAGCCTTGCGGATATATGGCAGGAAGATCACTGTGAACAGAGTCTTGATTTCATATGAAGTATTTGAACAAATACAAGTCTTTACAGAAGGGTTTGTAAATCAGCTTGGTTCTGTTTGATTTAGGTACTAACGGAGCAATTACTTTAGTGGGCCTGCTCTCAAGCTTGCTGGGGGGCATGACAGTGGGTATAACCTACTTCATCACACAACTCCTTTTTGTGACCGATCTGGAAATATCGGCTCCGCAATGGCCCATTATTGTGTTTGCTGCGGCAGCTGGCTTACTGGGATCAATTGTTGATTCATATTTGGGAGCTACTATGCAATACAGTGGTAAGATTCTTCCCCTTTTCTTTTTTTTTTCTTTTCTTCCCCCCCACCCCCCCCAATGTAACCTAAAAATGGACTTGAATTTCAAGAAATGCTGAGGACAGGATTTTTAAATGGAAAAAATACAGAATTAGCAACACAAAGGACAAAAGGAGTCAAAGTGATGGACACGATAATGAAAACAAGAGCAAGGGCAGTTGGTCCTTTTCCACATTTTGATTTGTTTATCTTCTGTTACTGTCTTGTTGATGACTGAAAAAGGCCAGAGATCTCCAACATGTTACCTTGAAAAAAGCAATTGCTGCCCTCTACTTTTCTATATATCTAATTATGGTAACAGTTTATAAGATAAAATGTCAGCTTAATTTTATCCATTTATTCATATTAAACTGTAATTGCAGAAGCTCCATTTCTAACTCTGAAGTCTTAGCAATAGTCTCAGCTTTAAGAATTAAATAAGAAAATGTGCACTATATTTTACTTTCTGTTTTTTTTCACCACTTGATAGACTATTGTTTCCTACCTTAAGCTTATCACAAACTAGCTGTGACCTGTAAAAAAAAATTATGTCCAATTTTAAAAGAAAAATGTTGGCTGGCTGGTTTGAAATGATTAAAGTATTTATTTACTTATTGCCTTTAAGGACCATTGTCTGTGAATAAACACTATAGACAACCTTCAGGTTAAACCATAAATTTATCCTATGTATAAAAATTATTTAAAGACCATTTTCTCTGTAACAGCTGGTTTACAGAGAGAACGTAAGTTTTCAGATTTCATTGTCAGTATGCTTATTTCTTGTAAGTTGAGGTTTGAATGTGCAGAGGACCTCCCTTAGAAACACAAGTCCTTTAAATCTACCATCACACTGAGAACTGCAAACTGGTTTTGATGCTGTGGATTTGTCTTTCCAGCAGATTTTGTGCTCTGTTCCTTATAGTTCCAAGGAAGCCCAAAATATAATGGAGTGTTTAACCATGTGAGGAATTTTTAGGTATTTCTGTACTAAACAGGAAACACTTAAGCACTCAGATGATGTTCCGTGCTCCTAATGGGGCAGATGCATTAAGAGAATGTGGTAGCCCTGGCTAATGCATGCCTGCATTTAGCAGCATCTATTTCTTCTTCACTTCAGATATTTTTTCTATGCTCAGCAACTTACTTTGCTAGCTGCAGCAGGGATAGTGTGCAGGTTCCAGCATTTCTTTTACAAATTCATAAGAGCTGCTGGAGTATGTATACTATATACACATATATGGTATGGTAGATATATGCTGGGATATAGATGAAATGGTGCTGTTCCTGTGGTGCACACTGTTAGGTTTTGTGACCCACTTTTCTAATCTCTGATCAAGAAATACTCCAGTCTCCCTGCAGCATCTTGAAAAACAAGAAATAAATATGGCAGCAGTAATAAAGAATTGTGCCTTTAAAAAAAAAAAATACTATGCTATTACTGCTGCACTTCTTTCAGTGTTTTTCCTGTTGTTAATCTTCCTAGATTTGGTTTATGTAATAGACTGTGATGCCCACTGTGTATAAGAGAAAGTCTTTCTCTGCTCACACATTTATGAAGTAAAACTTGGAATAGCTGTGCAGAATTAGATTGAAATTTCCCCGTGTTATCAATCTCAAGCTATCCATATTCCGTAAATAACAAAGCAAATGGAAGGACTTACTGTTGCCTTTCTTGCTTGTTTATGCTCTGAATCTAAGCTTTATGTGCGTTTGAGTTATATATTTATAAAACTATAGTCCCAATTGTTCTTTCAAGAAAACTTACAACTTTCTTAATACTTGATATGTTTTAGAGTTAAAACTATCAGGCTTTGAAGTTTGATCTTTTTCTGTAGCCCTTTTGTATGATTCAAAGGTGACAGTAATAGCAGCTATATAACTGCCAAGCAGGTTTGGGTTTTTTTAAGTATGGTCTGAGGCGCTGAAATAGTTTCAGTTTGGGGGTTTTTTAATTTTGAGTTAGTGTTAAAATCAAGCATGCGATATT
>JAVSBS010013397.1:0-15000 GCA_033124195.1 Coracias cyanogaster
CTTCCTGTCAGTTAACTGCTGCTGCTATTCCAAATAATCCTATAGTAAACAGGGCAAAATAAAAATCAAGCAAATCTATAGTCTTTTTGTCTGTTGATCTCTTTCTGTGTTTTATGCTAGTGGTTATCAGTATTCTCATGATGGGAACAGCAAGGTAGAATCAATGAAAAAGTGCAGAGGTAAAAGTAAAACAGAAATCAAATTAAATTAAATCAATCAAAAAAATAAAGTAAGTTCAAGATATTCAGAAAGAGAGAAAAAAGTGTGTTATGCAAACATCATGGATTATATACTTTATATGAAACAGATCCCATATTTAAAATAATAGGGCGGTTTAACAACTGCACAAAACATTTGAACTCCTGAATTTTGATTGGGGTTAGAGTTTCGTCTACATGGAAAAGGTGAGAAAGCTTACATGTGCATCAATGGGAAGCTAGCAAGGTCTTTACCAAACCAGTAATAGTACACAAATAAGGAAATAGAAATAAAAATTTACAGCATTCAGTCAGTTTGATAACACATATTCTATAGTAGTGATTGAGGAAGTTAGGAAATATTTCTTAGCCCAATTCATCTTGTAAGTCTTAGGTCTAAGAGTAAGAGGACTTGGAGTCCCATGGTGTTTTAGGCTAAAGCTGAAGTTAAAATGAAACTGTAAAAGAAAAATATCAATACAAAAATACCCAGGTAATTGATTTCTTTCACTCACTCAACTAATACAACGTCAAGTAAGTATGCCATTTTACAAGAAAGCCCTTCCTGGAGTACCTACACAAGTTCAGAACAGGTCAGTAAGGAACCGAAGAGTTAGAAATCTGTGTTTTGGTCATCCTGAAAGAGATTATTGTAAATTAATTACAAGAAGACTTGAAAGCCAGGTATCTTCCCAGAAAGGCTGTAATATTATAAACTTTTCCTGATTAACATCTTTTTTCCCCTTATTTTCTTAAATTAACAGTGTATGAATCAATTCATGCAATATATATTCCTTTCCCCAGTATGAAGTTACCTAAATTATTGAAAAGTATGATGCTGAAAATAAGTTATAAGTTATTTTATCCTCTGCATTTCAGTGACTTAAAGCACAAACATCCATAAAGGAGTTTGTTCAGCACTGAAGAGCATCAAGAGAGCTGAATAATTTTAAAAGCGGTATACATCTACAGGTATATATACTTAGTTGCATATCTAGAGCTCAGTCCATGACTAAAATTAAAGGATGACTAAGCCCAAGAGATGAGTCTTACAAATAAGCAAACTAGAGCAAAGGAAGAAGCTGAGACTGAAAATACCTGTAGGAGAGAACTATGCAGGGGATGAAGGCTGAGAATGCAAAATTAGTTGGTTGTTGGAAGTAGGCATATTAAAAGTTTGTCAGAAAGATTCTGGAATTTTGTCACTAAGGACCAGGAATGGCGAAGAATAAAGAATGTTTATGGAAGGACTGAGGTGGTGAGAATGTAGAAGATACTACTATGTTTTCTGTCTTCTTAGGAGCAGGAGGATTAATTGTACACATACTACCTAAAATGTCTTCTCTTCGATAGTGATATAGCTGAACTCCATCAGCTTCACATTTTGGTATGTTTTTGAGGAAGACTTTTGTTAATCAGGCACTTTTCAAACAAGGAAAACATGCTTCTGGAGCAGAAAGAAAATAGACAAGAGAAGAGATTAATATTGAATAACTACCTTTGTGACCTGGTAAGAAGAAAAAGACATACATGATATAGGGAAGAAAGTATTTATGGTCTTCTGAATACCATTACTGATATATTAAGATAAGTAGTAATAGGCAGTTACTTAAAAGAAACTTTTGGAATGAGATCTTACAGTATGGTCTTTGCATCTATGCAAAGAGCTGTTTGAAAAATGTAGACACACGAAGACACTTCAGTTTTTCTTGGAGAGACAGAGACAGTGTTGTGTTGTGGATGGTATTCTGGAGCAAAATTGGAGTTTTCTAATTCTAGAGAAAACTTCAATCTCATAAATTAAAATCTTTGTCACCTGTTTTTGACAAGATTGCATGGCATCACAGGATCAATTCTGTTCTTTATGAAATGGACTTGATATTGAGGGTGTGTAACTTGTAATGTCAGTGAAGTAAGAGTATGTGTAAGGGCATTGAAGCTTCCTAAAGTGATATATGTAAAATCGTACAAAGTTTCATATATGTTAGGAGAATTTCTGGAAGAGTTAGATGTCAGATTCTTAAATGCTTAGGATTCATTATTTGGATCAGATTGTAAAGAGCACCAAGATAAGGAATGCTTCAAATTTGGCCCCTAAGAGTGTGTTGGCCATTGCTTATTATAGCCTCCATTTCTGATACCCTACATTGTTAACACTATTTACTTGCAAGTACCTGTAGAAACAAATAAGGAAGCAAAAAACAGAGAAAAAAGGTAGCTAGTGAATTTTATGTTTTAGAAGCATTAAATAATTCCATATTTCTTGTTTTCTAGTAAATAGTTTCAATAAGGTTTTGGGAGCTATTCAGCTCATCAGCCAGTAAGTGCAAAGATAGTGCTTTTGGCATCCTGCTGCCACTCCAGAAGGCAGCAGATCTTTTGTAGGTCCTGTCAATATGGAGTGGACATCTCAAAACCCTACAGTGGCTCAGATGGCTCAAATGTGAGCAGCTGAATTGAGCTGTAGGTTTCTGGTTTTGGAGGAGGCTCCTTTATTGTCTCAATCTCAACTGACTGAAATGGGAGACAACTAACCTTCCAGATGAGCCCCTTCATGTAGCATCCTAGATACAAGTGTCTCTGAAGTTTCATCTCTAGCTCATGTCAAAACTGCATTTAGATACTTAAAGTCAGATGTGTTGATTTTAAGATGAACCGTGCAATATTTCCTCCTCATACTTAATTTTAGCAAAGCAAACTCACTCAGATTTTATTTATTTACTTTTTTATTTGTTGGGAGACAACGAGTCTAATTACAGTACAAGCCAACACCAGATTCTCTAGAGATATCTTTAATTAGGTGGAAGTAAGTTTGTTCTGGTAGTAGACAGGTTTTAGGAAAAATACTGGACAGTGGACAGTAACTTAATAGATTTATATTGCCAAGATTATAACTCAGCAAATTCTGTTTCTTTGCTATGTCGTATAGACTTAGTTGTACAAAAGTGGCCATTTGCAGAGGTTACAAAGTAGCTCTAATCATCTGAGTTATTTACTAAAAAGATTTTTGCACATTTCCTTTTTTTGTAAAATTTCAAAATGAAGTCTAAATGTAGAGTTAATATTTTACCACAGACAAATTCCATCTTTTCTACACAAAATCTCTAGTATGGAAGACAACTTACATTGATATTCCAGCACTGTTAGTTTATCACTATGACTTTTTATAGCTACAGAGTATTTCAATTTATTATTAGTAGCATTTCCATTTATTATTGCAGCTAGTTTTGATAAAGACAAAAAATTGCTATAGACTACGTTATTGATTGTGGAATTATGAAGCAAGGATATAAAAAATGAGTTAAGGTATTAAATTAATTCATTTTCCATTTCTGCATAGTTCAATCCCATGTTTTATTGGGGTTAAAGGGTATTTTACAAATGAATTGGTAAAGCCAGTATATATAGTTTTCTCATAGAGTTTGTCTGCTTTGTCTTATTATGTGTGAATAGAACTCATTATGTGTTTTGTTTGTGCAGTAATTATATTTTGTTGTCTTGTGCATTCTTTTTGCTCTCTCCATCTCATAATACGTGCTGTAAAAGCACACATAAATAAATAGGATAAACAAATTAAGCTGTTTAAATAAATTAATTTACTCTGCAGCTCTGTATTCAAATCTTATGTGCTCACTGGATTTCATTTTAATGAAACTCTTCTGAGAACAATGTGTTGTATGCCAAACAGTGAAATTATATATTAAATGAATGATTAAATATACCGTGTTCCAATTTATACCAAATCTGTACACTGTTCATGCTTAAATCCTCCTAAATGTAAAGAAATAAATCTTCTACATTCTGAAAACATCTGCATTATAATCCTCCTCTTGAATACCCGGTTCATGGACATATAAACACAATCAAAGTTATAATAAGCCTAGCACTATGATGCAGTTAAACTATCCTCATCAATGTTTTTGACTTAAAACCCCAAGACTATTAAAGTGGAATCCACTTAAACGTTTTGAACCATTGCTCTGAAATGTCTTCTTCCACTCCATCAATAGGCCCGTTGAATCTCTTTACAATCAGAATCTCAAGTTTAGCAAGTATTTATTATGAAGTTTACCTGGAACAAATGTATTGATTACTATAGATGGTCATATTGCTAAGTTTCATAGGAATGCATTCAGAGAACTAAATACTCATCTAGCTACTGCGCATGAAAAATAATAACTGCTGCAAAAGCAATTTGCTGCGTGAGGAACATGATGCTCCTTTCAGGAAAACTTTTAGGCATTTGCAGCAGCAAGTTTTCATGTGTTACTGAACACATGCTAATTGTGTTATTCCATTACCAAAAGCTTTTAGTGAGTTGAATGTGTGCAGTTGTTTGTTGGTTTTGGTTTGGGTTGGTTGTTCTTTTCATTAGAAGTCAGATTTTCAAAAGGAAAAAAAAAAAACCAACCAACCACAACAACAACCAAAAACCAACTAGTTTAGTGTTTTCAATCCCTTCAATAGATTTACTTTATAGGAATTATTTATGTTTATTACTATTAGACCAAACCAACCTAACTCACACGTATTTTAACAGTGAGACATAGAGTCTTGGGAGCTATTAGCAATAAAAAGGAAAATGCAGGCAAAGATAATTTTTTAGAAAGGACTGTTCTACACTCAGCTCCTTTTATTTATTGTTTCTGTCAAAGTTCTGTGTAAATATCAGATATATCATCTGCTACATACTGATGGTTTTCACATAGAAGTGAAATTCACACCACAACAGTCCTAATGCTCTAATTTTCAAAATCAAGGGACATCTTGACGTGCATTGTAGCTCCTCCCGGCTACAATGCCAGGCTTTCCCCTAGACAGAAAAATATGAATGGGCATTTTTTCCCCGTTTTGAAGTAGAGATATGGCCAGTGATATCGCTATACTCTTCAAAGTGTTGTTCTTTCCAGATTTGTGCTCCATAATATAAGCAAACATTTGGATTTTCATCAGCCATGGTACTGGTATAGGTTCAGTAGGGAGATTATATTTTCTTTATGATCCATAGCAGTTCCCTAAGATCTCATTGCTCAAGAAGCCCCTTCAGAATTAATATGTGGGGTAAAAATCAGCATGAGCTAAAACAACAGTATTGGGTCTGTACTTATTTACAAAAGTACATAATTTCTCATCCAATAAAGCTAAAGTCTAGAAGCCAAAATGTATATTTCCAATTCAGTGGCATGATGATAGAAGTGAGGGGAAAAGCAAACCAAAAACTTTATTTTTATATGTAGTCCAGAAGGCAGCTTAAAAGCCTGACAGGATGAGCAGCACTCACATTGCATACTAAAATGTAAGATCTAGTGTACTTAAAATTGCCTCGTTTCCATTGAGAATACTCGGCAAATCCTGGACACCTCACCAGATAAAACAATAGGTTGTAATTTAGGACGGAGATACAGTTTAGGAAAATGATTTTTGGAAACAGAATTTTAGTTTAACATTGCCTTTTTTTGCAATTATTTTTCGTGGGGTCTAGGAACGTGTTCCAGACAGCCCTTCTCCTGCTCCTTCTCTTGAAGAGGGCCGAAGACCTGGCAGCCATCCATCCTCTCATCGAAGCAGCAGTGTGTCCAGCTCTCCTGCACGGACTGAGAGCTCTTCAGACAGAATCCGTAGGTCACATTCTTCTCCTTGTCACCACTTTAAATTTGATTAGGTGCAGCTGGTTTTTCTAATGAAAATGCCCTCATCTTAAATAGATCTCATATGTATCATGTTCAGAAGTTCAACTGCAATAACTATCTCCCAACATTATGTTCCCCTGTTTACAGTATCATAATATCTGATGCTACATTAACGGGTGCTGATAAAACTGCCAT
The DNA here is from genome assembly GCA_033124195.1 of Coracias cyanogaster. Lineage (NCBI taxonomy): Eukaryota > Metazoa > Chordata > Aves > Coraciiformes > Coraciidae > Coracias > Coracias cyanogaster. The sequence goes on from JAVSBS010013397.1 coordinate 6,023, forward strand.
CATGTCATATTAAACATAAAGAAATGAGCTATGAAATACAGAATTGTAGCTGGGAAGCAATTTGCTAGATTAGTTTTAGAACTGAACATACAGTGTAAACATTTCTTAAAGAAATTGAGTTTTATTTAATCTAGTTACTCTGGTTTTATTTCTAAATTGAATCTGACTTCATAAGCAACATTCTACATGCTAGAATTTCTTGGTAAAGAGAAGAAGTAGGTTAAATCAATTAAAAATGTGCATACTTTCTAAATTTTTTAAATGTAAAAATTTGTAATGGTGAGAAATACGATACAGAGAGGATTACCACCTCATAGCTCACAAGGGGCAGAGTGAGATTAAACTATGGTGTCTCAGAGTAATACCATTTTATCAAGGTTCCATGTACAGGATGTAAATTACATGGCAAAGACTTTGAATTCTGTAATAATCCAGTGCAACAGCGTGGAAATTAAGGCTTTAAAGACATATTATTTTATGTATATTTACTTAAATTCATATGACACTCGCACATTCCTTTTATTATTGCTCCATTGCAGACTTTTGTGCTTTTAACACATCTTTGCACAGTGGAATTTATCACTAGGTGAAACTGGAGGTTTTGGCATGCAGACAGAAGGCCATGAAACAGCTATATGAAATACATAGTTGTGCAGATTAGAGGTAGCATGTATCTTTTAGACAGTCTCCTTTCAGGCTCTCTGCAGACTCAGGAAGCTGACTCTTCATTGACCTTCAAATGAAAGATCTTTCATTTCTGTGTAATGAAAAATGAGTTACCAAAGAGAAGAAATGAGACCTGACCATGACAAGCTGAAAATCCCGTTTTCTTATCACTTGGACAATTCAGAGTGCAGATCAAACTGGCATCCCCTCTACTGTGACCTGTCTATTTCCCCAGGCTCAACCCAGGAACCTTTCAATATAGTTCTCTCTCCTGTCCAGTAGAGGAGGGGAAGTGATAGAGTTGCTTTGATGGGTACCTGGCATCCAGCCAGGGTCAACCAACCACAGAGTTCATAAGTAAAGTTCTGGAAAAAATCTCACAACCCTGGATTTTTTTTTTTTTTTTAATTGATTGAATAGTATATTTTTTTACAACCATTGAAGATTTTTTCAATTGTTCTCTAAATAAAAAAAAAATAAAAATTGAGAGATACTAATTGTTTTTGGTAAGGAGTGACTTTTTCTTTTTTTTTGTTAAGAAATGATACTTAGAATGGTAGCTTACTCAGCTTACCAGCAGAGATGAGTGAGATCTTTGCACATTGTTTCTTCCAATGTGAACATAACAGACTTCCTTAAATACTGAAACACTTCAGTAACTTATTTATTTATAAAATAACTCTTTGCTCTCCTATCTGATTTGTCAACATCACACCTGATTCTTAAGTACATCTGCTTCTGTCGTGCCAGCAAGAGTAAGATGACTACTGTGGAAATATGGGTTAAAATTGACAAAATGCTGTCTTGAAAATAGCGTAAGCCTCTTACAAATACGATTTTTCAGGATAAAAGCATAGGGATATAAACTATCTTATATGGGTTTCTCAGGTGTGTTTGAGACTCATGAAGGTCTGCTTGAGGATTGTGTAAAAGCTTTTCAAGCTGTCTGATGAGCCCATAAGCAATTCTACTGTTGCGCAGTATATTTTGAAAAACAATGTTCATCACCTGGAAGGCCATAATGCTTAATTTAAGGAAGTTAGAGACCACATATTTGGAATGCTAATATACACGAGTTTTTGTACAACTAACTGGGAAAAAAAAAATCACTAAGTATCTCACATAGAACCTTCTATGCTTTTCTGGTTTGCTTCATTTTTCATTTAAGTTCTTGTTAAATAAGCAAGAACATGTTTGCAAATATCCAGCTTTGTCCAAAGATACCGAACTCTTCCTTTTAAAATGAATTTTTTAAAACCAGAAGTAACAGGAAGAAATTCTCCCACTGTGTGGATACTGATAGCGCTAATTAAGTAACTCTGCGATTGTTACACTTCTTGTATAATTAAGAAGAAGACTATAATAAATGAGTACAAATGTGTATTGTTAATATGGCAGTTGATTTTCTTTGTGCCTGTGCTTGTGTCTAGCAGCTGTCCATCAGAACGGGCTATCTATGAACCAAATGCTGATGGGTTTGTCACCTAATGTGCTGCCTGGACCTAAGGAGGGTGATCTGGCTGGTCATGACGTGGGACATGAGACAAAAAGAATACACATTGAGAAAGGTAATATGAATATCGTGATTCTGCTGTTCCAGTGTAAAACAAGTATTTTCTTAACAGCTAAATAAATTAATTGTAATTTTATTTTTTTAATTAGGATTTTGTTGTTGCTTCACAAATTAACAGCATGGTAGCTTTCTTGATTCTTCTGCTGCATGGTCCTTGAGATTAATGGAAAATATTTATATGAGGGAAGAATTTCATAAATATTACAAAGAGGGATGAGTGAAAAACAGTTTTACAGTACTATTGTGTCTCTGACCCTTCTAGAACACTGTTTAGGTATTAAGTTTCTGTCTCCATCCAGTCGACTTTAATGACCTACTTCCCAAAGGGACTGAGCACCGTGAAAATTAGTCCATGTGTGCAAAAAGGAAGAAGGCTAATACCAAGCCATTAAATTAGGGAATTGCATAAAATGAGGCTGGTACACATTATATAATGGGATTTAAATTTAATTGAGTATATGGCCAAAGTGTTTGATCTAGGTGAATAGTCCACATGCACTTATGCTGATTATTACACCATTTTATCTCTATTGGTATTCAAAGTTAAGTTCCTGTTCAGGGTTTTTACAGGGAATTTTGGAGGAGTGGTGTTGGAATTTTGAAAGGTGAATTTCATTTTATATTTACCTAATGTATCTGTGAATTATAGACTAATATTATAGTATTATAGACTAAAAATCTTTTAAAGAAAGGTTAGAATACGACATATCCTTTGAAAGATATCTTTGAGCTTATCTGAAAAATAAATTCTTTGAGCACAATGAGAGAAAAAGTAAAAGATACAATAGCCTGACATTGAAACAGAGCCAGACAAACTACTGTAGTAATGAGGATTTCAGAACAAGACATTTTGTGCCATATTTTAATACCTATAAGATGCTGCCTTCTCTATCTTGTGTTTGAACACTGAGATATGAAAAGAATTAAAATCTGGACAATTCTGTTCTGGACAGGTGGCATTTTTAATAGGATTACCAGAAAAATTAATGGAAACAACATTTCTTTTATATAAACCATTTAGTTTGGTTCATTGCACGCACAACCTGTTTTAGCTTATACTGTGCCCTCACTCAGCCCCTGCAAATTGTATCCCTGCTGTGAAGTATGATGTGATCAAATAGGTTTGTTTTGCATTTCCATAAATGATTTTATTTCAGCCTTTGAAGTTACTCATTTAAGTGTAATTAGACTAGCAAATCCTGCAAAGAGAAGTACATATTAAGAATTGCTACTATTTTTGCCTGTCATTCAGGTTTTTTAAAAGCTTTGCTTGTAATGGTACCTGAAATGTATTTTCCAATCCTTTGCCACTTCACATTTTTGCAAGATCTGTTCTCAGTAAAACTGCTGAGAATTCTTTTTTTCCCCTCAGTCCTTGTTTAGGTCAAAGCTTCTATTTTTTGTTCTTTTTTTCCCCTCTGTTCCAGCCTACTGAATTAATGGTAAATATTCATGGGCTATCTAGATTGATAGGGTATACTAAATTAAAAATTGTTTTCTGTCATGACTACATTTATCATGTCTCTCATACCAATCTTGTAACTTTAATACTAATCTAATCTGTATTAAACAAGTGATTTAACTTCTAGATATTTGTGGAGATAGTAATTGTCTACTTCTGTCACTGTGAGCTTGCAATCAGATTTCCAAACTGTTGCTTACCACGGCAAATCAGTCAGAATGAAACTATATTTAAAAATGCAAACATATAGGTGGTGGTACTCTTATTGTTGAAACCCTGTCACCTTCATCATTTGATACAAAATAAAAAGAAAGAGAGGAAAACAGAAGTTCTGAATAAGTATCACAAAGCATTTAAACATTATTGTATTTTCTTCTAAGCCACTTTCGTTGGCAGAAATCTATGTGCTGCAAGTAAAATGGCTTTTAATTGAACCTGGGAAATCCTGACTGGTAAAGAAGGTCCTGTCTTTTTTCTTCTTGTTTCCTCTTCCATTAAAAAAAAGGGAAAACAAAAAAATATTTGAAGTGATATGAGTTCAGGGAAAATTTATTTACAGTCAACAGACAATTTAAAGGAGGAACACAGTTATAACAGAGGCAACCGATCAACTTACCAAATTTTGAAAAGAGCGTATGACAGAGGGGTGAGTCATTTGTCTGACCTGATCTATGAGTTGGATTCAGGAGAGCAGATACCATTTCTCTGTTATAAGCATAAAACAAGGAGCTAATTTACCCAATCCATGAAACAGTGTAATATAGTTATAAAGAATTCATTGACACTTGAAGGCTAAATAACAGTTTGAGGGTATTCAATCTTTTGGAGATCATATGCATTTCTATTCAAAAATTCAGCCAAAATTATTATTAGAGGCAAAAATAAGTTTGTTTCACTGGGATGGTTTAAGCTATCAGTAAATCTTTTGTGCAGTTTTGGTCGGTTGGTTGGGGTGCTATTTATTGTTTTGTTTTGGTTTGGGTTTTTTATTTCCCTTTAAACTGTCTTCAAAATCTGTTCTCAGGTTCTGGTGTGTGCAGCCTTGAGTGGCCTCACCTTCCATTGAAGTCAAGTTGTCATTATACCACTAAGAATCAAATTAGGTTCTGATTCATCGCCTATTAAAACAGGAAAGTTTGCATCGGGTTCTGGATCAATATTTCTTGCAGGAAAACAGGAAGAGTTTCTGTTCTCAAACACCAGGTGTAAACCATGGGTGTTGAGAACATTTTCCAGCTGCTGACTCCAATGTACAACTTGGCCATGTCCTGGCTTCATGTTGGGGTAAGACCCAATGTGCACATCAGAAGTGCACCCTTTCCCTAGGTTCTGTGTGAAAAGAACTTCCATTTGCTAAGGGTTGTGTTGTGGTCCAGCCAGGTTCTATGTCTGGACTAGGGAGGACTGCAGGAGACACTGCAGAGCGCTTCCGCCCCACGGTTCTTACATAACTGAAGATGTCATTCTCTATATGACTGGAGAAATCAACTGCCCTGGATTTCCAGGATTTTTTCCTTATTAGAGGACAGCAGATTTTCCAATTTTGCTGAAACTGGGCTGTAAAACTGTAAATGATCCTGGGAAGAAAGAGTTAAGTTCAAGTATATAATGTTAGTTCAAGTACTTGACAACCATCATCAAAAACAAGTACCTAATTTTGTAACTTGTAATTATGGACTATTTGATGGTTAGGTTAGATTTCACAAGAAGGACTTCCATGAAGTAGTATTAGAAGTCATATTAGAATAGATTCATTCAGGTTTTTTATGTTCAAATTAAGGCTCTGAGCCTTTTCAGGTAAAGTTTGTATGACTCAAAGAGTTTACTCTAGATAGTCCCTCAGTTTTGATGAGGTATATTTTACCCATTATCCTGATCAGCTGTTATCTGAGGTCCTGCAGATCTCCCAGTCTGAAGTTGCAAGAAGTGTATTTTTAAGGTTTTTTAATGGGACTGAATACTCATTCAGCTCTTCATTGAAGTCATCTGTGAAATCTAAAAATAACATAGGAAGGAGGAACTAGTGGGGAACCTAAAGACCAGGCTTCTGAATCCTGATCTGCTTCTTGCTCATTGATCTGAAGTGTTTCAAAAAAAGAGTTCAAAATAATCAATGGCTTAAAAGTTAAACATGCACACCTTGGAGATGTGGATCCTAATTCCTTTTAGACAGAAGAGAGAATTGAACTTCTGACAAATTTCCTGGAAAGTATCCTTAATCACAGTGCCGAGTGTGAAAAGGGAGTATATTTTACCATCGTTTGTTTGCCATTATGACCCAGATTCTGGTCATATGAAGTCTGCAAGGTGGAATTTATAGCTCAGTCCTATTGATAGAGTTTCTCTATTTACTAGTTCCAGATAGCTGCGTGTGATTTTCTCTTGACTTTAGACAGACTATATTTCTACTAGTTAAATTAATTAGATCCCAATTTGCAGTACCTGTTTTGGGTATGTTAAGTGATGTTGGAGGCAGTAGCCACTCATAAGACCCCCTAACTGGTGCCTGCCTAGCAATACTTAACCTATACATTATATAGAATGCAAGACCCAGATCACTTCAACCCAAGATTCCCTTCTGGGAGACAAACATCTAAAAGTTAGTTGCTTTAACACCAGATTTAGATGCTTAAGTGTTTCATTGGATCTAGCCCTAGGGCATCAGATTAGAATTTTCTGTCTGCATCAATTTATATTTTTTTAGATTGACACCAACAGCAAATGGAGCCTGAATGTCATGCTTACATTTTAAATTGAATATGTTATTTGAGGTGTTATGGGAAGGACACTCTCTTGTTGGAAATATAAATGCGGTTTTCTATAACAAAATATTAAATATTCACCATGTTCACAAAAGATAAACTGTTTCTTTCAGCAAAGCTTTTAAACAATGATATTAATGGAAATTTTGTAAGTAATTTTCAGATAATCAATAATAACTGCTTCTTGACTCCTATGATAGCAGCAATTAAAGTGTAAGATTATCAAATCCACATATTAAAATGTCCCAGTATTTCTCTCTATTTTGATGTCCTTCTGTAGAGATGTGAGCAATCTTAGACCTCTGACTAATATCTGAAAAAATAGAATATTAAAATTCAAAAAAATCCTTAGTGCAAAATGGAAAATAATTTAAGTGTTCCAAAGTTATAATTAGAATTGTATTTTCCTGTTAGCAGTCAAGCATCAAAAATAGAACTAATGATAAATGTGTCATCGTACATAGTTAGTCATTCTGCATGATAACAGTAAAATATTTTATGACATATACATAGTGTAAATTTAAATCAAGGAAGCTAATTCACCTTAGTGTATATAGAAACACATATCAGAATGTTTTTATAAATGTGAAAGATTCAAAGGAAGTTTTAGCATCAACAAAGATCCTTTTCTTCCTGAGCTGTCCTCTGGCAAAGTTAGAAAACAAGTGATGCGGACCCTTGCTTAAATTCTGTTTCTGGTCTCTGTTATGATTTTAGTTAGTTCTCTGGAAAAGGTCTTTTTTAAAAAGAGTTGTTACCAGTTGTTGTGGAGAGGAATTCTCCTTCACAGTTCTGCTGCCCAGCTGCTTGTGTAAACATACTTTATTAATTTTCATTTTTGTATACATACACAAATGAAGAGGTACTTATAGAATGTGTTTATTTTACTAAGTATTGTATTTTATTGTAACAAGATGAATATAAACAGACTATGTTGGGTATCTGTATGCAAATAGATTTACAGTTCACACATTTCAGGTCTACCTTCTCACTTCTTAAATGTTAGTACATTAGTTTGTAATTCCTTAAGATGCTGAGTTCGCGTTCTGTATTTACTCATCATCTAGCACATTGTGAAAGTGATCTGGAATTGAGCTTTAAATAATTCTCAAACCCTAAACAGATAGGAGTCAAATTTGTAACCTATGGCAGAGAATATAAATATCTGCTAAATGGAAGGTTCAAGAAAGCCAGTATCACCAAAATAAACTTTCCACACTGGCTGTTGGTGTGTCTTTTCACTCAGCCCAAGAGGCTCAAGAATGCTAAAAGTACATTAAAAGCTATTACAGTTAATGGACTACAAAGGTGAAAAGTGAAACTGCAAGTTTTTTCCTTAATGGGTTGTTATTTACTAAGAAGACAGAAAACATCTATTTTTGTTGCATAGAAAACACAGAAGCCTTTCATATTATTGAATAGCACGTGAATAGTTCTATGTATGCAGGAAGGGGTACAAATATAGTACAAAATTCTGAAAGGGTTTTTTTTTTAGCAAAATATTATTGAATATGAGTATTTTTAGAGACTCTCACCAAGCTGTCCTCCAATGAGGCACTCCATCTGCAGACCTGTTTGCTGCTAAGGACCTTTATTATGCTAGGGTAGTAGTAGTTTGACAGAATTCATGAGAGATTTCCTGTAGTTTCCACTTGATGGATATGTGCGCATCAGTTCCAAAACATTCAAGGTGAATTGGACTCACTACAGCCTGGTCGCACGTATGTATACCACCTATTCTGTATTTTCAGTGACTCAAATGCGTCTTGGGCATGTCTGACTTTCTGAATAGGCTTAAATGAGTTACATGTGCACAAAGGATCTTGTGTGTTTCTCAATCTATTGAAAAAACTCAGCATGTACAATTCTTCTGTGCTTTGTGGCCCCAACAATTCCCAAAAGGTAACTTTTCCTTTTGTTTCTTTTTTAAAAAATTTTATTCCTTTTCAAGGATCATTATGGAACTTCAGGTAATAGGCCTTAGAATGTTCCTTATAGTCTTTGATGGTCTTTATTATGTATAAAGAGGAGGGGGGCTAAAAACCCCTTTGAAATAGTTTGTTCTTATTTTCATTTCTTTAATGAATTGTTAAACAGAAGGTGTAGTGATAATTCATAAGTTGTTAAGAACTTTTTTTACCACACAGCAGTTTTAAAATCATTAGTTCCCTTTGTGTTTGCTGCTACAAAAGACAATTTATAAGGAATGAAGCTGATGAAGTTATGGCTGTTCCCACTAAGAGGGGATATGTCCCACAGCACCATGAGGACAACCAGACAAATACAGTTCTGTTTCTCTAAAGTAGTTATTTTTAGTTTTCCATTTTGCTAGTTAAAAAAATGCATTTACCAGAGGAAAAAAAAGTACATGATGTGTCTAGCTGCTCTAGAATTGAATTCCGAAGACATTAAAACCCACACAATTGTTTTGAGATGTAAGATGAAGGTCATACATATTCTTCCTGAAAACGCACGTAAGTGAATGCCCTGGCTTTAAGGGAAGAGAACATTCATC
>JAVSBS010013397.1:20000-24854 GCA_033124195.1 Coracias cyanogaster
TATAGGTAAAATGATCTATAAAAGAATTTAGGAATCATTTCTTAGCAGGTGGTACTTTGCAGAAATAACATGTGCTGGGACATGGTACTAGCATTTCTGATGTTTTTTCCAAGACCTGTAAGGAGAACAGCCCCTTAAACTAGATTTCCCTTCAAAAATTCAAACTATTATGACACTTTTACCAACCCAGAACAATAATTAGCTAAAATCTGAGATTATCTAGATGTTGTTGCAGAAGCTGGACATCCTAAACAGTGGATGAATGCAAGAGTCCCTCTTACAAATTCCTTCCAAGTTTAGGAGGTTATGTCTGAGATCTAGGCAAGATTTTTTTTCCAAAGTAGGCATAGTTTTTAAGGCTGCAAACATTTGTAGTCGTTGGACAGATTGTCCAAATCTGCTATCCCATTGAAACCACTGGGATGCTTTACTCAAGAGTGAGTAAATTGCAGTGCTTGGAAATACTTGCCAGGGATCAAGAGAGGAAAGGCTAGTTTGAGTGACTGAATCACTGTATCCTGTAAAATTATTATTATTATTGGTATAAGTAAAGATGTGAAATAACTACATTTTTTAAATAAAAGCTGGATATTACTTTGGTGTTTTCCAGTAAAACAAATTGCATATTAACTAGTATTAGTATTTGAATTCAGAGCTTTGACAATGGTATTTGTGGATCCAAACATAAACCTAGTATCTTTTACAATGCTACATAAAGCAAAAGCTATAGTTATAATGTAACTAAAATGGGGTTTTTTTCTCTTTTTCTTTTTGTAATTGGAAAGGGGATGTAATTTTCATATTTAAATTCATTAGGTTATGCTAGTGCAAATTTTACATGCCCTGAAAGTGAAAGGTGGCTCTGGATGCCATGCCATTACAGATTAACTGGCTGAATCATGGCAGTCTCCCAGTTATGTAAAGTGATTCCAGTTTATGTGCCATAATCCAGTCTTCATAAAGTCATTTTGTTTGGAAGAGACATTTAAGATCATCAAGTCCAACCATTAACCCAGCACTGCCAGGTCACCACTGAACCATATCCTTAAGCAGCACATCTACATGTCTTTTAAATACCTCCAGGAATGGGGGCTCCACCACTGCCCTGGGCAGCCTGTTCCCATGCTTGACACCCTTCCTGTGAAGAAATTTTTCTTAATATGCAATCTAAACCTCTTCTAATGCGACTTGAAGCTCTTTCCTCTTGTCCTATTGCTTGTTACTTGGGAGAACAAACGGATCCTCACCTTGCTGCAACCTCCTTACAGGGAGAGAGATAAGATCTCCTGTCAGCCTCCTCTTCTTCCGTCTAAACAACCCCAGTTCCCTCAGCCCCTCTTCAGAAGACTTGTGCTCTAGACCACTCACCAGCTTTGTTGTCCTTCTTTGGACATGCTCCAGCACCTCAATGTTCTTGTAGTGAGAGGACCAAAGCTGAACATAGTATTCAAGGTATGGCCTTGTCAGTGCTGAGTACAGAGGTACAGTCACTTCTCTAGTCCTTTTGGCCACACTGTTTCTAATACAACCCAGGATGCTGTTCACCTTCTTAGCCACCTGGGCACACTACTAGCTCCTATTCAGCCCACCGTGACCAATACCCCCAGGTTCTTTCCACCCAGTTTTTCTCAGATGTGTGGCATTGATTGGGGTTGTTGTGACCCAAGTGCAGGATCTGGCACTTGGCCTTGTTGAACCTCATACAATTGGTCTCAGCCCATCGATCCAGCCTGTCCAGAGCCTTCCTACTCTGAAGGACATCAACGCTCTCCCCCAACTTGGTGTTACCTGCAAACTTCATGAGGATGCCTTCGATCTCCTTGTCCAGATCACTGATAAAGATATTAAAGAGAACTGGCCCCAGTACTGAGCCCTGGGGAACACCACTTGTGACTGGCCACCAACTGGATTTAACTTCATTCACTACAACTCTTTGGGCCCAGCCATCCAGCCAATTTTTTTTATCCAGTGATCCAAGTTGTGACTGGCCAATTTCTCCAGGAGAATGCTGTTAGAAACTGTGTCAAAGGCTTTACTAAAGTCTAGGCAGACAACATCTGCAGCCTTTCCTTCTTCCACCAAAGTGCATCACTTTGTCATAGAAGCAGATCAAGATAGTCAAACAGGACCTGCCATTCATAAACCCATGCTGACTGGTCCTGATCACCTGGTTGTCCTGTATGTTTGTCATGGTGGAACTTAAAATGATCTGCTCCATAACCATACCCAACACTGAAGTCAGACTGACAGGCTTGCAGTTCCCCAGGTACACCTTCCAGCCCTTCTTGTAGATGGATCCGATAGAAGAAATACTGTGGATATCCTGCTACACAGAACAAGACAGAAACTGATTTCATCCTAAGATCCAAGTGATATGGACAGTTATATCCACAGTATTCTGGGAAAGCACTTGAGCACATCTGTCTTGGAGAGTGTTAGAGTAGTCCAAAATAAACCCAGATACTGATCTTTAGAAGCATGTAGTGTTGACAGCCTTAATCCCTGACCATCTTTACATGACTGTATATATGAGCAATGGGATCATGAGTGTGGCTGCAAGTGTAACTTGGTGGTTAGGACATTCTCAGGGCAGAAAATGACTGAAGTCCAATCCCTGATGTACTGAATATTTTGATATAGATAGGTAACTGGAGCAGTGGTTTGAACTTAGGAGTCCACATGCTTTGGAGAGCGCCCAGAGTCATCTTCATTCTTACATTGCTTTGCTCTTGGCAGAGGAACTAATCAGAGGAACAGGTTTAACAAAAGGTTAAATTCAGGATTAACCTACATTTTCTTCAGTCTGGAGAAGAGAAGGCTCCAGGGTGACCTTGTTGTGGCCTTTAAATACTTAAAAGGGGCTTACAAGAAAGACAAAGAAAGACTTTTTACCAGGGGCTGTAGTGACAGGACAAGCCACAATAGTTTTAAACTAAAAAAGGTTTAGATTGGGCATAAGGAAGAAATTTTCTATAATAGGATTGGCAAGACACTGGAACAGGTTGCCCAGAGAAGTTGTGGATGCCCTATGATTGTAAGTGCTCAAGGTCAGCCTGGATGAGACTTTAAGCAATCTGGTCTGGTAAAAGTTGCCCCTGCCTTTGGCAGAGGGGTTGGAACTAGATGATCTTTAAAGCTCCCTTCAAACCCAAACCATTCTATAATTCTATGAACTTGTGTTTAATTGTTTAAAAGAATATCATAAGTACCTCCATGCGAGAGAGTGATCAAGACTCCCAGAAGTATTTATTCGATGTCTAGAAAAACTTCAGTTGTCTTCCTGTCTAAACTGTGGCACTGCTGTTATCAGAAAGGGTGGATTTAAGCTACAAAGTTTTCATGCTGGTTTAGATCCCTTATCAGTTTACAGAATTAAGTCTTAAAGGCACAGGAGCAGCCTGTCCCCCTGTGCCAAAAAACAAGTAGACAAGGAAGGAGACAGGCCTGGCTAAATAGGGATCTTTGGCTGGACCTCAAGAACAAAAGGAGAGTCTAGGACCTTTGGAAGAGGGGGCAGGTCTCTCATGAAGACTATAAAGATGTAGTGAAGCTATGCAGGGAGAAAATTAGGAGAGCTGAAGTGCAGCTAGAGCTCAACCTAGCTACAGCTGTTAAGGATAATAAAAATGTTTCTATCAATTCATTAACAACAAAAGGAGGATTAGGGAAAATCTCCCTTCTTTATTGGATGCAGAGGGAAACATAGTAACAAAGGATGAGAAAAAGGCTGAGGTGCTCATTGCCTACTTTGCCTCAGTCTTTAGCAGTGGAACTAGCTGTTCCCCAGACACCCAGCTTCATGAGCTAGGATAAAGGGAGGGGAAGCAGAATGAGGTCATCACTATTAAAGAGGAAGTGGTCAGTGACCTGCTACACCACTTGGATGCACACAAGTCTATGGAACCGAATGGGTTACACCCAAAGGTGCTGAGAGAGTTGGCAGACATGCTTGCCAAGCCATTTCCATTATTTACCAGAAGTCATGGCTAACTGGGGAGTCCCAATGAACTGGAGGGTAGCAAGTGTAACACTCATCTACAAGAAAAGCAGAAAGGAGAATCTGGGAAACTATAGACCTGTCAGTCTGACCTCAGTACCAGGGAAGGTCATGGAGCAGATCATCTTGAATGCCATTACAAGCCATATAAATGACAACCAGGGGATCAGGCCTAGTCATCATGGGTTTATGAAAGGCCTGTCCTGCCTGACGAACCTGATCTCCATCTATGACAAGAGGACCCAACTATTGGACGAGGGAAAGGCTGTAGGTATTGTCTACCAAGATTTCAAAAAGCATTTGACACTGTTCCCCATAGAATTCTCATGGAAAAACCGGCTGCTCATGGCCTGAATGAGCATACAATCTGCTGGATCAAGCACTGGCTAGATGGATGGGCCCAAAGACTGGTGGTCAATGGAGTTAAATCCAGCTGATGGCCGGTCACAAGTAGTGTTCCTCAGGGCTTAGTGTTGGGACCATTTCTGTTTAACACCTTTATTGATGATCTTGATAAGGACCAAGTTAAGCAGGAGAGTTGATCTGCATGAGAGACTTGGATAGATTGGATAGGTGGGCCAACGTTAACAGTACGAGCTTCAACAAGGCTAAGTGCCGGGTCCTCCACTTAGGCCACAACAACCCCATGCAATGCTACAGGCTGGGGGAAGTGTGGCTGGAAAGCTGTCTGGCAGAAAATGACCTGAGAGTTCTAACTGACAAGTGGCTGAATATGAGCCAGCAGTGTGCCCAGTTGGCCAAGAAAGCCAATGGCATCCTGGCTTGTATTAGAAATAGTGTGAGGAGCAGAAGTAGGGAGGTGATTGTCCCCCTGCACTCCGCACTGGTGAGGCCAC
>JAVSBS010013402.1:4004-19619 GCA_033124195.1 Coracias cyanogaster
AGTTAGACATATAGTCACCAAAGGTACCTTCCTTGGTCAGAAGAGACAAAGAAGCACCCTGGAGGCAACTCAGTGCATCTGTGGCCTGAATCAGTCAGTGTCTAATGTTTAGTTGAAGGAATTTGGGCCTCAAACCCACAGATAGATAGAGCCTTTTTTGAATTACGGGTGATTTTCTTTTTCTTATTTCTGAAGCTTCATGTGTAAAAGATGTTGAAGCACTTTAGAGGATCATATTGTAAACATACCCTGAGAAAGCTGGTAATTTTTTTCCCTGATTTATGCATATTTACATAAAAAAAGATAAAATCTCAGGGCAAGTTTAAATACCATACATTATAGGGAGAGATTCCAGACTCGGCTCAGTCTAGTCTAGCTATGGCCCTGGAAGAACACTTGTAACATTGGTATAATGCTTCATGGTGCTCCTCAAGGATGAATTATACATCTTGGCTTCCAGCTAGTAGCCCTGCATGGTTCTCTGCTGTGCTGGATAGACAAGACATACCAGCTTTCTCGAAATTAGTTGACGTTATCTTTCCTTGCACTGTGCCTGATACAATCTCAGAGAGATGTGAAAGTATTAGTTCTATATTATAGAAGTAGGAATTAAGCCACAGAGTAGACAGTTTGTCTCATCTGAGGGACGTCTGTGGCAGAACCAAAAATTAAATGCAAAGTTAATTTTCTCCCATTCTAATGACTGGACTAAGATTGCTGTACAGCAATATATATTCCATATCTGCCAACCTCGTTCACATAATTACATGCATTGTAAACAGAACACGTAGGAAGGCAAGAGCCAGAGCAGGCACTGCAGGTGTCTGCTGTACCTTGGAATCCTACTTAGGAACCTGATATTACTATAGTCCTAGTTCCCTTCCCAGCAGGAGCAAACAATCAAAGTGAAAAATGTGGGACTTGCAAACGCTGACACCAAAAAGGTTCTGATTCAAGAAAGGACCTTAATCCAGAGTTGTGGGGAAGGGAGGGAAGTATAACTGCATCCACATTGAACTGGCAACTGGTAGTGTCACCTGGCACTGTCCAACATGTTGGAAATGGCAGGAAAGTGCTTTTCCCACAGCACACGGTCACCACAAAGAATATAACTGTAAGACAAAAAAGTCCCACAGCTGTTTCACAGGCAGACACAGAAAGAAAAAGCCACAAACATCTGCAGCATTAATTTCTTTCTTTCACTTCCAGATGCTATTTTCAAACCTGTTCAGTCATTCACTGCTTGGTGAATCTCTTTGTAGTATTCCAATTAGTCCAAATGTTTTTAACACTTTCAGACCTAAAGTGAATTGGCAGCCTTTGATATGGGTTTAATTTACTTTGATAGAAGCTGCCTTTACTTTTTTTTTTGTAAATGCTTTACATGATTCCACAAAGAAGAGCTTAACTTCAGGTAGCCCAGCTCAAATGTTTTTGCCATGGGTTTACTAGACTTCAGGGCGAAAAGGAGCTGCTAGAACATCTGCCCTGGCTGTCTGCATAACACAAACTTCCATTTGCTGCTACATGTATCAGGTCCAGCAACTTTACCTCTGAGGTTTCTTGTCTCTTCCTCTTAAGTCAAGCTTGACTATCTCAAAATTTTCATCCAATTCAAGGATAAGAATCAGGAGGTTTTGACAAGCACAGACACCCACCTATACGTAATTATGCAACAGACCACAAGCTGTGAGTATATGATCTTTCCAGCCTTCACCAAGGGCTTCATCACCCCAGTGCATCTGCAGCTGCTCATCAGCACCCACATGGTGGGTGTTACCAACCCATGGATCAGCTGGCAGATCTCCATGTGAAAGCTCCCACTAACTTGCATTAATCAACCAGGTGATGAGCACCTGGGCACAGACTCTTCAGCTGGCACAGCTGAAGCTGGAGGCAGATGTATATCCCAGCCCACTTCTTCAGTGTGCAAGGTAAACAGTAAGCATAGTACCACCAATCTTGCACATGTTGGCTGCATTGTCATTTTAACCTTGTAAAAAAAGGATATAGATTTGGAAGCATGCCATGCTCCAAGGAGCTGCTGATACTTCTGTAAGGCTTCTCAGCAGAACCTTGTAACACTGTGCTTTCTTTCAGAAAATATTTGCATTTGGGAACGGGGAAGAGCAGGTCTAGCATATTGGGTTACTGAATGTAGTGTGACTGGTACATAACTCTCAGCATGACACTAATCTCTATACCTGCAGTTGAGACTAACACAACACCTCTCTGCGTAGCTGAATATCATGCGTTGATCTTTTATACAAGACAGGCTTAATAATGCTGTGGAATATTTCTCTTTTTTTCTTTTTTTTTTTCTCCAGCAGAGAAAAGAAGGAACAGGAGAAGGAGAATCAACTCCCTCCGTGTATTTTTAATAGGGCATCAGAAAGATTAAGTCCTAGAACTCTGACATGTTGCAAACATGTCTCAGCCTGCTGCAATATAGGAAACATTACTAAGCAGTTCGTACTTTGTTGACGGTAGAGTTCTTTAGAAATACAGATAAAGTTCTAGGTGAGGAAACTGAAGCATAAAGAGGTTAAGCAAAGTACTGTCCAGTGAGATAGAGGATTGAAAACAAGACTTTTGGCCTTTGGTGTTGTAGACAGATTGTTAGAGACCTGTGTGGACAGATGAACCACTGAGGGCAAATGTAGAGTTTAAATACAGAAAGGCTATGCACAACGTATCTGTCAATGGCAGCTTTAGTCACATGCAAAGCATAGCACTGAGGACTTCTCTACTGTTACAGGGAATTGTGTTACTAGTGATATTATTCACAATTTTCACTTAACAGTGAATTTATGCATGTTTTTATCCACAATGCTGTAAACCCACACACAGGCAAATATTAACAGTGACATTTTAAACAATGAAGAGATGGGGAAGTTGGATGACTTGGGTCATTATCATATGATGAGCCTGAAATAGAACAAACATTTTGTAGGGCTTGTGACTTTCAATCCCATGCTCAACTCATTGGACGCATAGCCCACCTCCTACAAGGAAGAACTTGACAACTGTTTTTCTCATTTAGCGACTGACCCATACTGACTGACTCAAAACAGTGGTTGAAATCACAGCTATTGGACTCTGAATCAAAATCAAATGCTGCCTTCTCTGAAGTTCCATGAAGTTTGTAAATAACACACTAGTTTTGACCTGTTCCGCAATTTTGAGATTGTCAGCACTTTTTGCAGAAATGACATAGGCAGACAAGGAGCAGAGAAAGGAAGGGAATTTTTCAGAAAGGAAAAAAAATCTGTTGGTGCTAGTGTTTGAGATACAAAAGTATAAAGTACATGATGAGCTGCCTATGCCAGATTCAGCCGAGTAGTAACTCTATATCTACATAATTCTCTTTCAATTTCATTATACCTGCTTCAAAATGGATCATACATGGTAATAAAGTATAGGCAGCTTTGTCTGGAGATAGCACTCTGAAATATATTTTACAAACCTTGTTTTTCTCATCTATAGTATTACGTATACATAGATATTTATCGCTATGATTGTGTTTTTCATTTAATATATGCTTATTCTATCTTGTTTAACTTTTCTAATTTGAACAACATAAGCATAATTTACAGCTCTTTCATCTAGTCTCAGGTCACATTGATGAAAGATCTGTAATCACTCAAGCCTCAGAGTATTCACCCTGGTTATTTCAAATATATTTGTCTTTAGGAGCTGCAACCACAACTACCGAACTTCCAAGTCACTTTGCCTGTGTGAGATGAGTCATAGAATAGTATAAAGGACTTCTGTTTGTGCATTTGTGCTCACTGGAACATATTTATAAGTACAGTAATGACTAATGAGCTAGTGAACACATTTGTTAAAAGACAGCTTAATAGAAAAATGTAACTGGTTCTTTGGGGGAGAAGGCTGTTATGATGCTAGAAACTGTGAGAACCAACATTAATTCATTAATATAATGAGTGTTTTTTTCTTTATACACTTATACTTTCAGTTGTGGTGGTTTTAAATATTGAAGAATATTATGAGCTTGAGACATGAGGTCCCACTTTGTTGTGTAAGCATATGCGTGGCTACCAGGATAGGAAATAAACTTCTCTGAGCATTTCTGTGTATCTTGTTAATACTGTTAACACTTTAACAGTGTTTCTCAAGTCCCGTTAATCCAAGGTTTACGTAGGTTTTTGGAAAATTATCCATAGACCACCTTGTGCAGCACAGCTATAAGTTTTAATATCACAAATAACTGTAGTGAAGCTAAGCTTTGCATGTTCACTCACTTGCCTGTTTTGAGAATGCTTTGAGAATATTATTACTTCTGTTTCTGTGTTTCTTTTGCTTGACTGATTACTTAGAAAAAAATTGCAACTCTTTTTCGTGTCACCATCTGATATTTAATGGAATACCAGTACTGCCATAGGTTGAGAAACACCTCTGTGTGGTATCTAGCACTGACCATTACTGGAGATGAGATCCTGGGCAAGTGGATCTTTAGGTGGACCAAAGTGGCAATTCAAATGCTCTTAAAGCAATTCAAGAATGCTAAACTGATTAAAAACTATTTTAGCAATATATTACAGCTATTGACTTGAAAAAGGTCCTCTTTCATCACTCATCATAATTTTCCCAGAAGGTCTTTAAATAGATTTCAAAATCACATTTTACTTCCAATTGGCTCCGCAGGAAGAAAAACAGGCTTCCAGGCGGTATGCCATCATTCAGAAGCATGGCTCAGCATCCTGACGTTTCTGCAGGGCTGGCTTACAAGAAATGTGAAACTGCTAAGATTCTGAATTCTTTTCACAACACGAAATGTTTAGACTGCTAGGAAAGAAAAAAAAGAGAAGGGAACTGGTGTGGGAGTGTGTGGGGAACTCCATATAGAAAGAGGAAGTATTGTGTGACTGATCAGGAAGTAGGTACAAAGCATCTGTTTTGGTAGTATTTTCACTTGTTTTGGTGGCATTTCCATAGTGAACTGGAATTTGGCCTTGTGTGTAGGTATTAGTTCACTCCAGAGTGAAAGACAGGCACCAATTTGTAGTGAAACACAGCAGCTGTCAGCATGAGAGCATAGCAACATGGCACAACAATTGAAGGCCGGTCACACACCACACGACATCCCACTAAAACTTCAGAGTGATGCAGAGCTGTTATGGGCTGCCAGGATCACAAACAACACTCTGACTTCTATAAAAAGACAAAGATATTTTCCAGGCTTTCTTTTCTGACAGGCGTAGTTTCTCTTTTGCCTCCAAAGACTCTGGGATAAAGTCCCACCTGTGCGACAAAAGCTCCAGGGAAGTACGCAAGACAACAAGGTGCGAACATGATGAAAGCCCTTTCTGACCCTGCCTGGTAAGGCATTTCCTTACCATGCACCAATTTGACAGGAGAGAAGTTTAGTCCTCAACATTGGCTGGTCTGGAGTACACTTCCAAACCTCGTGATGTCAGGGCTGTTCTCTCCTTTGGTTTTGTCAAGTGATTTTTTTTTTTTTTTTCCCAGAAGCTGAGTCCAAAAAGGTGACAGCTTTTCTTGTGTAAATGAAGTTCTGCTTATGCATTAGCTCTTGAGCAAGTTGTGGTTAGTCAGATCTTTGCAGAGTTGTGGCAAGGGCGGTGTACAGCCCTCAATGCAATGAAGTCATTTTTAGAGGAAATCCTTATATGGATAATTTGTTCATTGTTTTGAAAGACTCCAGACAGCATTTCCAGGAGGACCAATTCAAACTCCCCATTTGGTTCTCCTTATTCAGTCATTCCTCAGTCAGCTGGGAGATAGAGACAAGCTTGGATATGCTGGTGCAAGTGGGCTGTACAGAAAGCTGAGACAAAATCCCTGACAGAGGATATTTTGGACCTCCCCCTCCAAGACAGGAATGAAATGATCCTACATAGTTATGAAGGGACTGAAATAAATGAAATATATGTTTCAAAGGCTGTCACGGTAAAGCTCCTGAGCAACATACTGAGTGAGATGTAGAGTGAAGCAGTTATTTGGAGAACCCTTTTTGCCATTGCCTTTCCCCTCTCAGGAAAATGAGATTTGTCAACTTTCAAAAGTGACCCATCCCCATTTATTAAGTAGATCTTATTAATCTACATTTGTCTGGAATCACAGTGTAACAATAGCGACAGGCCAAAATTTTCTGCAGTGCTCCATTGTTTTTTGTTTTTCAGCCTTGTTTTTCTTCTGTCTTCTTTCCATCATTTTCACTGCTCCTTGAAGTGATCTTTTTTCATTAATCTGCTCCTGCATTTCACTTTCTTTTCTCCCTCAGGCCTTTCTTTCTTCCTGACTGCTTCAGGTTGAAGCCAGTGCTCCGAAAGCAACATCATCAGCTATATTCACCTTCAGGGGTTAGAGTTCAAAGTCATCTTCTAAATTATTTCAAGTGAAAGATTGCTTTTTCACATTTTTATTTCATAGGGTGCAGTCAAATACAACACAGAAAACTCTGCACAGTTTTGGCCACCCACTTCAAGAAAGATGTCAAGAAACTGGACAGAACCAGAGTGGAGGCTACCAGAATGAAGAGGAGGTCAAAGGCAGTTGGGCAGCAGTCTATGACTTCATAATGAGGAGCTACAATGACACCAGAGCAAAACGCTTATCAGTGGTGACAGAAGGTGCAAGAGGAGACAATGGCAGCAAGATGAGTGTTCAGCTTGGACATTAGGAAACAAAACACCCACCAGGAGAGTAGAGCAGCGTAGGAACAGACTTACTTGAGAGTCAGAGGAAACTCTGTCCCTGAAGGTTTCTAAGCCTCAGCCAGACAAAAAGCCTCAACCAGACAAAGTCACACTGACCCACTCCAGTGTTGGCCATAGTCTGGCCTCAGGGTGGGATGGGTGACCCACAGTGCACCTCTAAGCAGCACTATAACACTGCAAAATCACTTGTCCTTTCAAAACGCTTTGTGCAGAGGTTTTGTTTGTTTGTTTGTTTGTAAGGGAAGAATGATATAAGCCAACCTGAACAGTTATGGTAATTCTGGCATAAATTAAATACCTGTGAATACCTCTAACCCTTACTTTAAACAGAGTGTATTTCACGCAGACAGTGTCCCTTCAGTGTTCATTGCCTTTCAAAACTCCACATTCTTGTGGGTGCTGGAGGATGTGCAGGCAGAGTGCAATGATGAGAGCTTAGCAAACCTGTCCTCAGCAGAGGAGAACCTGTAGTTTCTTTGATTAAAACTGTGTTGCAATTCTGATATATCTGCAATGTAACAATAGATGTAAGAGGAAAAAGCTTGTGTGGATGGAGAAGTATCTCTATACCCCAGTCAGGCTGCTCCTGAGCTACAGTCTGATTTTAAAGTAGTCCTGCAGATGATGTGCTTCGTCTAAAAGGATATGTAGAGACCCCAGGGCATGGTATGTCACCCTGTAGAAAGCATGCTCTCGGTTCTACAGACCAGTGTATTTATTTCTAGGTAGGCAAGTAGCCTCCTTAGTTTTAGTACAATGATTCACATCCATGTGATGAGGCATATGTGTGTTTATAGAATAAAAGTTGTTTCTTGTTTCAATAGTTATGCCTTTTTCCTGAGTTATTCTAATAAAATCTTTGGGTTTTGTTTTGTTGTTGTTTGTTTGGTTGGTTGTTTTTTTTTTTCCTGGTGCTGTCCACAAGCATCCAATGCTTTTTGTGGAGAGGTGTTTCTTTTACAGTTTCCAATTGCTTCCCATGAATAAATTCACTTATTTTTACTGGGATGTTTGAAATACTTTGTTTAGGACATAGGTTATAAGCCACCATCTTGTGTTTGCTACAATTACTTTTAACATACTTGCAAACTTAATTTTTTTGTATGGCTACAACAGCAATTTTCCATCTGTTTTAATTTGCAGTAAATGAGTCTATGCTGCTGTGTTTTAGGCAAACAAGAGCTTGTCTTCTTCAGTAATTATCTCCAGACAATGCTATTTGAATGATGTGATAGGCTAAATGAAAATGATAGTGTATCTCAGGTAAACAAAGCAATTTTTTTCCCCAACATATTAAAGTCTGGTTATAATAAAAGGTTTTTAATTCATTTCCGTAACCACTGAACTGATATTCACAAATTGCCTTCTGAGATGTACAGTGACAAAGCAGATATAAGTATCTCCTTGAGACTACAGAGGGTACGAAGGGATGATATGATGGTTGACATAATTTTAAATTCTTTCTCATACTAGTGACTGACTCCTTATTCCCCCTTGCTACTGGAAAAGCAGTAGGTTTCTTTGAGGAAGCTCTCCCCTCTTTCTTTAAGGCTGGGGACAGCCACTTCTCTGCCTAGGGCCTTGGAAGATAATTAGAGGATAATGTGTAACAAGCCTTAGTTAGGCGTTTGCTCTTCTAAAACACGTTTACCTCAGTGTATTTGCATCAATGTAAAAAGAATTAAATGTCTCCTCAGTAAGGCCATTCTGTTATGGGAACTATTTCTGCTGCGTAAGGGCTGCTGAATCTGGATGTGATACTGCATGGTACCCTACCTTGGTTAGGATTCCTCCTTCCTGGACAAACCTGACCCTTCAAGAAGTATGATTTCTCTTGCAAAATATATTGTAGAAAAATATAATTCAGAAAGAAACACGTGTTACCATTTCAAAAGAAAAAAAAATTGTCTTTTCTTTTTAAGGAAGCAACACGGGCACTTTCCCAATTTCGGGCTCGCTTTTAGAAACAACAGCAAAAAATACAGAAATTATAGCAACTGAGTATTTTTCTTTTTCTGTGGAGACTTCATCCAGTATGACCTTTTTAATTAGTGGGTTTTTTTATAGTCACTTCTTTAAATTTATTTCAATGTCTATGAAATAAATAGCAATAGCTCTTCTTGGGCAGGAGCCAAGCAATCCAAATGAATCCAAATCCAAATGAAATACATGATGATGAAGAAAAGGTTAGGGGAAGTCAAAAGGTCAGATCTGGTTTTCCTTATGGCACCTGGGTGAGCAATGGATGTGGTGCCTCCTCATCACTCTTATCTTCTCTGGTGGCCTCTTTTCTGTCCTCTTGCCCTCCCTTACTTTCATCCTGCACCAGTCCACCTATGTTACAGTTCCTCTAGAAATCCTGTCTACAGCCACAGTCTGAAAGAAAGCCCCTCAGGGCCCTGACTTGGCTAATTTGGTTGTAGCCTCCTTCACCAGTCTGTGATATGTTAGGCACCAGATTTATAACTCAACAAACAACAAGCAAATATAAAAAAAAACAAACAAAACAAGAACAACCAAATACTGAACTCTGTGTTGTATCTGCATAAGCTCTCCAAGAAAATGTGACTTTAAGAACAATAACATAAGTCTTGGAACAAGGACAGAAAGGAGTAGAGGGATATTTAGAAATCCACACCACTGAAGGCTTTAAAATAGTTAAACCCAGCTCATCTAGCCTTCCTTTGTAGCTGGAGGAGACAAAAGGACACAGATAGGGCCTGATTCTTCTCCTTCTCAGATAGAGGTTCTCTTGTAGGTCAGAAAAATCAGTAGCTATTCCTCTCCATTCATTGCCACAAAAAACAGAGCGACAACTTGTGACACCACCCCCGCTTTGCAGAGGTCTGAAGTCAGGTGAGATCATAATTTTGGTTTGTATTCAAGAAAAATTCTTCAGAGTTACAAGTACAAGGAACACAATTTTTCACCAAAAATGTAGACTGTGTGGTCACCACAGATCTTCCAAATTGCAGCATTCAAACTGCCATGGAGCCCTGCTTACTGCCTGACACTGATGGCTGCAGACTGGCTCAAGGCTGTCCTGCAGGTATATCTGGAATGACTTCACATGTCTTCAACTCAGACAGTTACATTTCTCTTTTAGTGTAAGTTTGGTATGACACATAGAGAGACATTCATATTAAATGCAATTAAGCTCTATTAGACCTTTGATCTGCTACCATGTTGTAGAGTATAAATAAATACATTAAAAGAAAAATAAAACATGAAAGAATTATCTTCTGTAAGTTGCAAAGGTGAATTTCAAGCTGCGACTTTAGAGCAGTTTCGTCACATTTTTAATTGAGCTATCTTTTGTGTCAGGAAAAAGATGAGGGAAAAGTAGAACAAAAGCTGATGCTTCATTAAACTGAGAAATGCCGTGAGCTTGAAATCATAATCTTTAAAACTTGTGTATTAGGAAATCTAATTACCAAATTGTTAGGTTTTGGGAAGTAAAGCCTTAGTTTTCTCAGAGGCACACATTGGCACAAAATAAAAAAACCCAAGGCTGGTTTAGATATCAATTTTAAAAAATGTTGTGTTGAAAGGACAAAATTAGCCAAGTATGATGGTCAGCTGATGTTGGAAAGTGAGAAAAAACTGACCAGCCTTATAATCAGTCTCAACCTCAAATTTATTTTCCACAGCCAGCTGATTCAGACTGATGGTTTCCTTGCAGACAGACATTGACTATTGCTCCATACCAGAAATACAGCTGGTGCACAGATTGATGTGAGGAGGAAGATCAGGGCTGGGGGGAAACACTGGATCAGTGGGGCAATCCTCTCTCATGCACTGTGGTGACATCAGCTCAGGGAGCTTTGTACAGAAGGAAATGCAATGCTTCTGCATTTTGAACACAAGTATGTTTGGGAATTACTTTTCTGCTTCCAGACCTCACAGACAGGAAAAGCACTGAACCCTTCCGCAAATGGGGAGCACCCATCCAGTTTTCTTCGGTTGGAACTCCACAAGTGCAAAGTAAATCTTTCTGATACTCCTGAATAAGAATATTCATATGGGACTTCAGAGGACCATTCCTGTGCTCAAAGTTTACACGGAACTGTGAAATAGTGTTGTGCTAGTCAGGTAAGCAAAAGGTATCATGGAGGAGATTTTTTTACTTCTCAAGGAGGTGAAAGGAAAAATTACTGCTTTTACTGTCCCTTCAGGATTTTGTAAAGACACAAAATGCTTTACGTGTACAGTGAGGTTTTTGTTGGCAGTTTGTTTAGGGTTTTTCATTTTGTTTTGTTCTACAGTGTGCTTTTTGGCTGTATAGGCTGTGTTCAATTTCACTGCATACCATGGTTTGCAGTGCAATCTGCAGAAATGTATAAAATGGAGCTGCAAGATGAGGTGCAGCACCTAGGGAAAATTTCCATGAAATGCCCTAATTATTGCATTTCTGTCTCTCTGGCTGCTATTCCCTTGAGGCACCCTATAGTCTCATGCGGAAGGGGACAGTCCATTAATTCCCCCTGCAAAAGCATATGCTCTGTAGATAAACTGTCAAAAATGAAAACTACATCTCAGCCTTCTACACCTCTCTCCCCATTCTGTTCAAGGGGCTTTTAACTTCAAAGTGTAACTGAAAGCATTAAATTATCAATGTTATCAAGTACATTAAGCCTGAAAACCCAATAGGCTGATTATCTGTTGGTTTGCTTCTTGGGTAACCACTGATTCCTTCCAGAGTTAATACCATGGTATGTGCAAAATTATATCAAATCTAAGCAGGAACATTCTGCAGAGCTTTGGGCTAAGCAGCAGCATGTCAGGCCTAGTGGGTGCAAATACATGCCAAAGATCATGGGATCTCAATCTCATAAAATTTTCCTTTCTTTCTCCCTCCCTCCTTCCCTTTTCTCTCCCCTACCCTTCCGTCTTTCCCTCCCTCTTTCCCTTCCTCTTTTCCCCCTTCCCTCCCTCTCTCTCTCCCTCTCTCATTCCCTCCCTCCCTTCTTTCCCCCACCATGAATTTGTAGTTCTCATGTTTATATAAAATCCAAGTGAACTCTAAAGCCTAAAATTCAATCTAAAGTCCACCATTCCGAGTTGGGTAGGAAGGCAGCGAAGTGAGAGAGTAAGTTACTTCATGAACGTTGAATGTCTGAGATGGGAAAACTATCTCTAATGTTGAAATCCTGGTTTGAATGAGTGCTGTAGATGGAACAATGAGAAATAGTATTTGGGAAGACTAGGTTTAGAAAAATGCTGTGTATTGTAGCCTGCAGACAAAATGACTGGGAATAATCCCAAATAACTTTGGTAAAACTGGTTGAGTAAACACTCTAAGTCTCATTTTCAGTGATGAAAGTCATTAATGTAGACCTATTCAGCATGAAGGTCAAAAATCACACAGAGCTGAGCTCTTGAACTGCAATATTTTGGGCCAGGGATGGCTGCTTTCCTTGTGGTGTGAGCAGTGTGTGACACAAGTAAGTGCTCACTGTTCAGACTACTGCAATCCTCTGCTGGGTAGGCAAGTGGCATTGCCAACTCAGCTGTGACAAGCTCTAGTGAAGTGAATTGAGTAGACAGGAATAGAGGACTGAAAATGAAATGGCTGCTAACATGAACAGTGTTGCAAACCTAAAGCATTCCAAAATGACAAGTCCAGACATTGTCCTCAAGCTATAAAATTTGTTTACACAACATTTTAAAATAAAAATTCAAAATTGTAAATTTGTTCTTCGTGCTCTTTGCTTTCAGAGCTTCCAGGTGCTTCACAGTCTTACATTTTCTCTTCATCCACAAGTATTAAGCATCTGAACACTCTTCCCATTCTCCTAGGTCAAGCAGGTAGGGGTATGCAAAGGAAACTTGAAATATCATGAGACTCATCATCAAGTTGCAAGAATTGGCAAGACTGCTATAAACCTGGCACTGCAAATCAGAGGCATTAAGTATCACACACTTTTGAGTTTTATTTACTAGGCACTTCAGATCCAAATTATTAAGAACAATTTGAGAAAAATGATGTAGGAAATTAAGAGTTGTTTCTTGCTAACAATGTATCTTTGAGCTGAATGAATGTGTGGAAATGCAGAGCATTATAGGCATGGTTTCTCACCTTCTGGTATTTACCTTTTGCATTGGCAGTGGTGCACAGAGGGCATTTCCACTCTGTAGTTTGAGCTGGTGGAGCTCTGATGAAAGCAGAGCTGCTGGTGAACAATGGACAGCAATGTCCTTTTTACTGTGCCACTGTAATTCCAGATTATCCAGTAGTAGAAACATAGATGGCAGGGCTTTGTTTCTGTTTCCACTTGCTTTAAAGTCAAAGAGATATGTTGTATGTATTCATGTAAGATGAATAATGGGAGAATTCTATAAATGTTAGCCATGGCTTAACTCTGTAGACAATTCACACCCTTCTTTCAAAGGTAACAGGAGGCTTAGGACAACTCCTTCATTAAGTCAGAGAGATCTTTGATAAAGCTTTTAAAGATCATTTGGAGAAATTATTTTAAAATTGCTTTCTCATGGTGATACTCTCGTTTTTTTGCTCCTCATCCTCTGACTAAGGAATTATTTTGCCTGTTGCAATAATCCCCAATGATATCCAATTTTGTCATGTAAACACAGGAGAAAATAGCCAAGTCATAAGACTCACTCTGAAACCCAAATCAACCCAAGAGTTCAAGCTTTTGCTTCAAAGTGGTTTAAGTCCTCTGACGTAATCAAGAGCCAGTATGTAACTAGAATGCAAACATACCACTTTTACAGTCCTGACTGAGGGATTATGCTGGTGCTAAACAAGATTGCCTTTGATTGCTGTTGTAGAAACCTGGAAAGAAACACTGCTTTAGCCCTCTAATGGCATTTTTACAGATGCCTAAGAATTGGCTCCCAGGTTTGTTATGGTGAAGCACTTGGGTTTTAATCAAGCTCAGTTAACTGATATGGTGAAGTAGTTGTCAAAGGCTTCTTAGGTAGAACCACCAGAAAACATATGAAAATCAAGGGTGATTTGAGATGCTATCCTAAGTGTCCCTGCTCAGCCAGCCACAGCAATCTCACACTGAGAGAACTATTTAGGGCAGTTGTGTCATGGCAGAAGAGCCCTTAAACTTCAGCTACCTTGGAACTAGGTCCCAGGTTAGTAAACCATAAGCACTTTTTCTGCTTTAACTGAAATTAGCCTGGATACCTAATCAATCCATGTAACAGAGTAGCCCTCCCATCCCATCACCACCACCACCACCAAGAAGTGGCCCTAAGCACTGCCATTTTAACTGGGTCATTCTCCAGATCTGGTTTCATGTGTAGCCAGGTCCGGACCTAGCTGAAAGGACAATAACTTCTGATAGAGAAAGGAGGGCAGGAACAAGCGGTGGGGTGGGGGGACATCAAGAGCCCTCACATTGCACGTGCAGCTGGTGGAGGGGTAAAGTAGATCACTGGCCTATTGCCCTTCGGGGACAAAAAGGCACCACTCTAATTAAATCCATGAAGCTACCCTTTGTGGACTCCCCTGTTGCAGAAAAAAGTGTATTATGGCTCTAGCTAACATTGCTTAGGAATCAGCATAACCTACCATGTTCACACACCACTGTGAGATACCACAAAGGAGTGAAAGTGTTTAGTTAATTAAATGAATTTCTAAACTTGTTTCATAGAAGTTTATAATCTAGATCAACATTTAATATCTATGCATAGAAGCCAAGACTGGTTATAGGTCAGGGGAATTAACCAGGAGCATTAAGCATTCAAAATCAAAGTGAGGAAGTGAAAGATTTCCTCCTAATGGGGACACAGGCTTCTGGGATGTTTCCCAGGGGGACAGTTGCAAAAATGACAAAGAGAGCAGGAAGAAAATCCCCAAACCATTCAAGTGAAATCTGCCTCATTATCTGACAGCTACTTGTCATCCAGTTGATGTTTACTGGGACATTTGCACTGTATAGCCACATCATTTTGGGGTTATTTTTTTTTCTTGGCTGCTTCTGCTTTTTCATGCAGTTCTGATGTGTCATCCAACCACAGTACCAACAGTCTAAATGGGTACACTTTTCATCTGTAAATAAGATCTAAGCTTATGATAAGACAAAGAGAAGTAAAGACAAACTAAGCACAAAATAACACCCGCATCCCCCCCAAAAGCAAAACCCTAAGATAGAAAGGAGACAGAATAAGAAGAATGGGTGTGAGCTCAACGTATTCAGTTTATTCTGTCTACGATAAAATTAATGAGGGTCCTAATGTGCACAGCACTCACGTCTTCTGTCCTCCTGTGTACA
The DNA here is from genome assembly GCA_033124195.1 of Coracias cyanogaster. Taxonomy (NCBI): domain Eukaryota; kingdom Metazoa; phylum Chordata; class Aves; order Coraciiformes; family Coraciidae; genus Coracias; species Coracias cyanogaster. Next base: position 18,958 of record JAVSBS010013402.1, read on the forward strand.
GAATAGGGGTCACTGAATGGCCGCTTTTGCCCTCAAATGTATTCACAAAACTCTTGCTGGTAGCTAACGGATAGCTCTGCTCACATAGCGGATCAATGCCAAAGCACGGCTGACAGCTTACTAAACAGACCTGCTATAATACTTTTGTTTCTCCTCATTATGCCGTGGAATAATTCCTCAGGAGCCTTTGTGCAGCACATTGTGCACTGCGGCCATCCTGCACGCGAGTTGTTGTTGTCGTCCAGCAAACAGTCAGTGGGTGAGAGCCTATGTCGTTTTGACATGAAAAACATCCTCAGTTAAGCTTGGCTTGGGGACAAAGCACTTCATCCCTGAGTAAAGGTGCATCAGAAGCAGAGAGTTGTGTGGCCCTCGTGCTGCCCTGGCCACACTGCCCGCCCTGCCACACGCTGCCCGTACCGCTGCACACTGCCCGTACCTGCCTCCTCGCCACCCCAGAGTGGCCTGGGCTCCGGCTTGGCCAGCGAGTCTCCTTTGCTGTGGGGCTCCTTCATCTGAAAAACGGAGAGAACACATCAGGTCACAGGAGCTTGCTATGGTGCTGGGTTATGGCTTTACAATACTTAAGAACAAAATTATTTTCCCAACATCATTGAGACTGAGGTTAGTTCTTGAGAAAGAGAAGACAGACGGGGAGTGTT